>CM068986.1:0-64942 GCA_035357415.1 Ophraella communa | reverse complement strand
AAGATCCGAATCATCGCAAAAAGTGGATTTTGGCTTTACGAAGAAAAAACTTTAAAGTTAAGCGATTCAGCTGTTCTTTGTAGTAAACATTTTCTTCAAAGTGATTACTACCAAAACTGTTATGGAAAGCTTTCGATTGAAAAAAGACGCTGTTCCAACTATTTTTGATTTTCCCGTTCATTTAAAGAAAAAGAAAAAGGAAAGAACGCGAAGACCTTTAAGAAGTGTAACCACTAGTGTAAATGGTGGGTAATAGGTGCCTTTTTTTTATTTCATTTTCAACAATTTCTTTTTGCTTTTTACATTAGTAGAAGTATCCTGTCATTGTAGAGTTATACAGGAAATACCTGCTGAGCCTTAATTCAACTTCGGGTTGTACCTGTACCTGATAATATTACATATACAAATGTTGCGTTAGTCATAAATTTAATTATATACAATTACAAACAAAAGTAAAATGTGCCTACTAAAAATCATCAACTTTCCCTTAATTTTTCATAAGTTTCTTACTTATCCAATAATGTCTGCAAGTGCTGACGTTCCAAGATTTATGGTTTTTTCTCCCGGATGATTCTTGGTAAGTTTGAAGAGGTCTGTAATTTTTAAATTTGATATTTAATAATTAAAATTTCATATTTTGCACGTTTTGTTTAGTCAAGTTAAAATGTTTATAGTGTTCACTTTTTTTATCAGTATTTTGTTACTTTACTTCCCTCAATATTATATATTTCTTCATTTTTCTTAAGTACTTTACTCTTCTCTTTGTGTTTTGATGTATCAATTAGTAATAATGTTGATTTATCATTACAATATATTGTATTTTCTTATGATTTGGCTTTGTATAATTAAAAATTTTTTTTAAAAAAGTTATTAGAGAACTTAAACAATATTATCATTTTGGCTGCATGTTTTATATTTCTATGCGGTGATCTCTTTGGAGATTTTCATATGTATTAACATAATTTATCGTTGTTGTCTATTTTATGAGTTGTAAGTTGATAATTCACCTACACAATAACTATTTTACTGTAGTCTTGATTTTTGTTTCCATCAAGCCATTAAGGGTGTGTTCGGGGAGCACGCTTTCGAGCTATGTAGCGCCAAGAGCCATATAACGCAAACGAGGAATAGTACTAGATAGCGCCAAATGGCGCAAATAGCGTGCTCCCCTGAACACAGCCTAAGTCTTACTACTGTCTTCCTTTCCAATTGACATTGTATTGTATTTTTAGCCTGATGATGGTCCTGTGGACCGAAACTAGCTGCAAGGCACTTTCATTATTAAATTAAAATTGTGGGATCGACTTTGTGTTTTTCTTTTGAACCCTTAATTTTTTATAATTTAATTGTGGAATTTCTACATTTATTTATGTTGAGAAAATGCAAAAAATAAATATTTACGCTTGGAAAAGTTATTATTTTAATTCATTTCCAAACCAAACTTCCCTAATAACTTTATAGTGGACAAAATTAATTTGAATTTTGTATTTATTTTACATTGCCAACTCGCGTATTTTGCCACCGTTCTATCTCCATCTCTCTCGCACTGCTGGTGCGACACATGGTAGTATACGCTGTGTATTGACAGGGCACATCCATTTTAGGTTATAATATCTATGGTATTTTATTAAGTTAGGTTAGGGTTGTTAATTGTCATTTGTCATGAAACATGTGGTGTTCTTTTTGAACTAAATAATATTTGGTCTACTGTTTGTAGGTCAAATAATACCTTTTTAAAAAATCGTTTTTCATAAAATGGCTTACATTTTTTCATATTAATATTCTGTATTGATAAGGCCAATACCCTTTACATGTATAAATATTTCTAAGTACAGTACATTTAACTAAAACTATTTGACAATATCTGGCTGAATTCTATTAATAAGCAATTGTAAAAAGAAGAATTTATAAATGTCACTGTCAAACATAGAACTCATTTCCGGATATCGTTAAAAGTTTTGTATCTGTCCACTGTCAAAGTCAATCTGTCTTTTTTGGTGGAGGACACGGCGGTGATCACACAGGCCCGTGTCGTGGTGTTAGATTTTTTTAATTAATTTAAAGAAATGGTAAGCTCAAATTAAAAATATTAGCAGTTTATGTTAGGTATTTACATTATTTTACGAAGCCAAATATTGTATTTAATATATTTTTTAACAAAAATCAGATGATTATAGATTTACTTTTACATAGTGTTCCAAGTTAAACATACACGAAAGCATGTATGTGATTATTTTAGTTTTTACATTCAATTATAAAAGTGTGTAATTATACAAAATTATTTCAGTAATTTAATTTTTTTGCAATTTTTTAGGCTTTCGTTAAAGTTGTTAAGAACAAACAGTACTTTAAAAGGTACCAAGTAAAATTCAAGAGGCGTAGACAAGGAAAAACCGATTACTATGCTCGCAAACGTCTTATTGTTCAGGATAAGAACAAGTATAACACTCCCAAGTACCGTCTGATAGTACGCTTTTCTAACCGTAATATTACATGTCAAATAGGATATTCTCGCATTGAAGGAGATAAAATTCTCTGTGCTGCTTACTCCCATGAATTGCCAAGGTAATTTAGCTTTAAAAGTGTAGAGTTTAAGCTTAAATCTATAATTTCGGACATTAATTAAGATATATCTCTAAGGTATGGAATTAAAACTGGGCTTACGAACTATGCCGCTGCTTATGCAACTGGTTTGTTATTAGCAAGACGTCTTTTAAAAAAATTGGGTCTAGACAATTTGTATGGTGGTACACAGAAGTTAATGGTGATGAATATAATGTTGAAAATGCAGACAGTGGACCAGGAGCATTCAGGTATGTTAAAATAAATTGTGTTTTTCTTTATACATATTTGAAAGGGTAAGGTTGTGCTTTTAGGTACAGATTTATTCAATTTTTTTAAACTCTAGGGCAACGGCCCACCTCAGTTGGTAAATACTGGATCCCGTAAGATCTCCGGGTCAAAACTACCGAGGGCGCGGCCAGATCTTGGATGGTTGACCGCTTGGGTAAAACCGCGTGCTGTTGCCTAAGTAATGAGTCAACTTTCAAGTCTGGCATCAGACAAAATTTATATTTGCGATGGCGACATAAAGCATTTTTTGAAGCTGAATTTTTCTTACAAAGTAAGTTAGCAATCAAATAAGTCACAGGTCATTTTATTAACAATTAATATTGCCAAAATTAAACCAGATTTATATCTTGTGAACCCACTTTATTTACTGCAGTAGACCAGTGTATGTACTATTATCCATTCTTTAAAAAAAGATAATATATTAATTTATTTTGTAGGAGACTTGAGACACCCATGTCTCTTCATAACCATTTCCCTTGTCAAGATTTCCTATGTTTTCTTTTCTGTCCCAACAAATTACTTTACAGTTTTGTTTGACAAGCCTGTTTAAATTAAAATGATGAACATAAAATGCACGCACGCTTCAGTTTTGTTTATTAGTTTTTTCAAATATGAAAAGAATTTATTTGTATGCAGTAACGGCGACGTTTGCCACAAAATCAAATTAAAAGCTCAAATATGTTATTGTAAAATTACCACAAATTTGGTAGTGTCGCAATGTTTTGATCTATTAAATATTTTTAATTCCCTTCTAAATGAAGCCTGTCTCTTTTGTTGCATCAGCACATCCACTTCTTTTAACATTGCCAATAGACTCTCATGTGCTTTGTCTTTCTTAAGTTTTTATTTATCTGGCGAAGATTCGTTGAGAAATATGGAATTCCCAGAAAGAATATGTTTAATGATGACATTTTGACACATGCGCGTCATCTGATTTGGTGATTGAGACTTGCTGAAGGTTTCTCTGCATGTTTTATGTTAGAGTAAGTGCCTTTGCTTTGTTTCGAAATCCAAACATTTTTGATTATAAAGTGTCTCTGATTTATACCTTATTTTACAGTATTTTATATTATTCAGTCATAATATTAACATATAGGTGTTTTAAATAGATGTTATTTGGACACTGGTTTGAACCGAACAAGCACCGGCGCTCGCGTCTTTGGAGCCATGAAAGGAGCTGTAGATGGTGGTCTAAATATTCCTCATTCTACAAAGCGTTTCCCGGGTTTTGACAGCGAATCGAAAAGTTTCAATGCTGAAGTTCATCGTAACCACATTTTTGGTATCCATGTTGCTGATTACATGAGATCTTTGGAAGAGGAAGACCCTGAGGCTTTCAAAAGACAATTCAGTCAATACATCAAATTAGGAATTAATGCTGATCAGGTAAAAATATTTAAAATTTGAAGTCAATTTTTATTTTTTTTTATGTTTCATAGTAAATTTGCTTGTTTTCAACAATTTTTCTTTGGTCAAAATAACAGTTATTAGGTAAAATAATTAATGCAAAATTGATACGTCCAATTTTAAATTACTGCAGTTTGTAGACTTTGGACTGTCGTGTCGCAATTGGACTACAGAAAGTCATGTTTTGTTCTTAATTTTGACTACATAATGTTAATATTAATGTAAAAACATGGAAACATACAATAATTGTTGTCCTAAATTGCAACTACTCTGTTGATAAAAGAAATGAGAAAAAGGTCAATGATATACAAAATGGTACTTATTCATTAAAATTTATTTTATCATCGTCAAAGTATGATTCTACGGAAATTACACATTTCCGTATTTTTAAACAGTTTTTCCGGAATTGTGGTGCAGTTCTTCTTGTGGCGAATTCATCCGTCTTGTAACAAATGAAAATGTAGTCACAAAAGTACAATTGAGTTTCTTTCAGGGTGCAGCAAAAAGGTACAGCAGAATGGTGTTGATCAAATTATCGACAGCCTTTGTAAAATATTTCATAGTACTCTTAATAATCCTCGATGGAAGCCTGAAGGTCGGTAGAAAAAATGGCCATGTTAGTATAATTTCACACAAATGCATAAAACACTGGTGGAAATGTAATGCAACAAAATGACTCTTGACAAGAATTAAAGTTGACGAAATGCCATATGATTTCTGCCATTTCGCAAAGCCGCCGCACAATTTTTCTTCTCTTTTTCAGATCTCAGTTTTCTTAGAAACACAAAGATTGATAAAACGAGGCTTCTTGCATCAATGCATCAATATATAAATTTAATAATTCTACATTCATTTAGCAAATTCGTAGAAAAAAAGAGAAGAAACTTACACAACTATGGTATAGGTAGAGCGTGTGTCACGCTTAAATAGTTTAAAATGGCACCTTGTTCTTCAAAACACAACCTAAACATGTGATAAAGAACTTCAGCTGCAGACATTGAGGGTCTACCAGAGTAATCAAACAAAAAAAATTAAAAAACTATGTACCAATCATCCATTCCCCGTTACTTTTTTAATTAAATGTATGGTTTGGGAAAAATGGCGAATATTGACCTTAAGACAATTTTATCAAACTTTCTTAATTTTGTAACTTGATTGTTCTCTACTTAAGTCAATTTTTTTATTTAGTTGGAAACCATCTACAAGAATGCCCATGCTGCAATTCGTGCTAATCCAGAAGCTGAAAAGAAGGCAGAAAAAGCACCTCCTACCACCACCAAGAGATGGAACCGCAGGAAGCTTACTTTTGGCCGAACGCAAAGACCGTGTTGTACAGAAGAAGAAATCTTTCTTGGCAAAAACTTCAAGAACAAGAAGCTTAAGCTTATTTTTTGCATTAAGAATGGATGTTGTGTAATAAATACACATAAAAATATTTTCGTGCCAAAAATTATTTACATCCTTTCCTTGTATTCCTCTTTAAAATATCCATACAAACTCTAGAAAAACAATGCTACAAAGCTGTTCTCACTAAACCTAAAAAAATCAGGCAACCTGCCATTTTACTGTGTTTATATTGCATTACTATATTCTATAAAGCTCAAGTCACGAATACATATAACAAGCGATGTGTAAAACTCCTTATGCCGAAGCTATAAGCGCCCGTGGCTGAATTTACGGCCCCTATCTGGGCGGAGTCTAGTTCACGGTCGTTGCGTACTTTGTACTGCGCATCTGTTCGAACATCATACGATCATAACTATTCGAAAACACATGTGGTTGGTTATCTCGCACAAAGAAAAAGACAACCTGTTGCGCAGTAGTACGGAGTACGCACGCACGACCGAGAATTTAACCCCTGCCCAGATAGGCGCCTTTTTCTCCTGCTACCCTCTCCACTCGAGTTTCACATCCTTGTTATATGTATTCGTGACATGAGCTTTTATATTTTCTCGGTCTTATCTTGTCAATTGGATTGATCTTTCACTTTTTGTCATTTGCCACTTCTTGTCGTATTCACAGAACGCAAAAAGTATATATAAAACAAAATGTAACAACCTTTAGAAGCATAAAATAGTAGTAACACATTTCATATGGCTTTCTGTTATGACACACAACAGCCCATAATATGAAAATAGAGTTGTTTAGCCACAAATGTCATTGTCAAGGCTAATCTTGTCATTAAGATACTTCACTCATGTTGCCAACCATTTAAAACAAAATTTGTTGTGCAGGTAAAAGCTCACGCAATTTTGGGGGTTTTCAAAGCTCGGTTTGGGGGAATTTCAATGATGCGGTCTGGCAACACTGGTCGAGACATTCTTCTCTTCGCATTCTTCTCTGTGTTTTGATGTAAAACAATGTCTGAGATGAGTAGTATTTAATAACCTTTTATACATGGATATAAAGACTAAAAGGAAATATGGGAAAAAGATTAAATTTGTTACAGTTGGAACAACAAAGTTTCCCAAACTTGTAGACACTATTATTTACCGATAATATTCTTCTGAATACTTAAGTCTTTAGGTTATGAATTTATACAAATTCAAACAGGAAGAGATCTTTTATAAACTTCCCAAATTCTATTTGTTCCGATTATGTTACTAAAGAAGGTGATTCCACTGTATTAAACATTAATGGACTCACCATAAAATATGATTCCTATTTTGGAAAATTTTCATCAAGAAATTCTAAAAAAGTGATATGGTAATAAGTCATGCTGGTGCAGGTACTTGTTTAGGAAGTACTTAAAGCTAAAAAGCCATTATATTAGTGGTTATTAATGAAGATTTAATGGATAATCATCAAATAGAGCTTGCTGGAAGAACCTACAAAATAATGGTTACTTGTTTCTATAGTACATGTGCAATTCTCTTAGATAAAGTTTTGGAATATGATTTCTCTTGCATTAGTAACATATCCTACTCCACTAAACATTAGCATTTTCTCAATATTTAGATAAAAAGTCTAGGATTTGTTTGATAGATGTTTTTAATATAATTTGATATCTATATTGTAATATTCCATATGGTATTTGTGTACAAACTTTTTATTAAATTTATATTGTTAATTTGTGTCATTAAATGTTATATTTAAACATGGTTTAAATATTTGTTTTAATTGAATTTTTTACCTAACATCACTATTTTAAAGAATCATCAAATTTATTTAAAATATCTATAATTTAAATTGTTTTGTAAACAAAAAGTATAAGGCTATAAATGTGCATATTTTTTTAAAAGTAGGGAATGAAAATAGGTATTAAATTATATAGAAAAAGTAGTTTTTGATAATTTTATTTTGTTACATACAATATAAAAAAACAGAAAAATAAATATATTACACTAACTTTTTAGCTTCAAAGAATGTCTTGAGATGTCTCATTTGCCAAGTTCCCATAACCAAAAGTACTGCAGTCTGAGTAATTGACCACCATAAAACTCTTGAGTTTGTACTTTCACTAGTTTGTCTAAATCTCTCTTCTCGATACTAAAATGTACACAATTAAGTATATTCACAAGAATCACTTGTTAATTTTTAAATAAAATGCTAAGTAAATGTTACACAATAAGAAATCCTTGTATAAAACATACATCCTATAAATACAACATTGAATTCTTACCCTCTGGTAATTTTGTTCCTTTGTTATTTGCTCGACTTGATCAATCAATTGTCTAACCCTTAATTGCAGCTCTGACAGTTTTTCCCGTTGTACAATTTCACCATAGTTTATAGCATGTTCACCTACTTGTATATCCAAGTGTACCCTTAACTGTGATCCACTAAACCACGCCGAACTATTGGAGAACATACAAATTACATGTTCTCCAGGTAAATGAGAAGTAAAGGATATTTTTCCTTCAGCACTATATACTCTAGATAAGATTATTTTATCATCGGGATCCCTAACTTCTACGTGCATTCCAATTCCCGTTGACGATGGCATGAACCCACCACTTCTTGGATCATATAGTTCAACTTTATAATTTACTGCAATCAAATATAATTTATAAGTTAACTATTAATTTTAAAAGTGTAAATACATCAGAGAATTTATAAATTACAAAGATATAAGGCAGTAAAGTTTGATTAAATATTTGTCACACATACCAATAACATTTGTTTCATCGGGGATTTCTTCTATAAAACATTTTCTTTCAGTTTCACCTATATGAAAGTACAAAGCTGATGATATTTCGATTAGTATAAAAAATATAATTAAAGCAAAGTATGCACAGTTTTTAATCATTTTTAAAAAATTATTCGACCTCTAAAAATTACACGTCATCTATCAACTTTCTTTTAAATATGTATCTTCTTTTTTAGCTTAGGCCAATATTACATACAAATATTCAAAAGTAGAGACCAAACGGAATCTACATAAATATCAATCAATTTATTAAGAATGATTTGTTAACTATTTTCAGGATTACATAAATTACGATTAAAAATGGGGTATGATAAAATAAAATGAATTATATTGAGAACTTTTATTTATCTATCGTATCTTCTTCTTTTTTATTTTCTGTCATTTTGTCATGATCATGATTCTAGATTAAAAATATTCGACTTAGATAAATATGATATTCGTGAATTTTTTTTTCTGTTACCTTTAGCAACATTTTTTCTAATTATTTTTATAAAAGTTAAGTAACATTGTTATGATCAATAACATCATCACAGAACAAAAAATAAGCTATTTAACATGATACAAAGATTTAATAAGCATGCGCTACCAGCTACAAAACAAAAAAATGACTTGTCAAAAATCGTTAAGTAGATAAGTAGAGATGTTTGTGTAGTATCTAGTGAAGTTATTGGATTTTATCTTTTGTAAATCTAAGAACTAATTAATTTTGTAGAATAAAAGTGTTTTATTATTAACAAACATTGATCCGATGACTCCAATGAAAGAGGCGTCGCCACCGGTATCGGCGATGGCCACCCCTACAAATAGTAGTGGAAACCTTGTAGACGAATTTGAAGAAGCATTTCAGGTAATTTACTACTCCACTATATTTTAACGATTAAGTTTTTCTTATTCGAATTCGTTTTCAAATGTATTACACAATTTATGTGGTAGAAATTAATGTAAAATATATTTTTAAGTTTACTGCTTACAAGGTTTTAATAGAAAACTACAGTTGTTTGAGTACCTTGAGTAACATAGAGAGAAAAGTAACAGTTATGCAATGTTTTCTTTATCTCCACAACTTGGCAGTAGCTTAGCAAAACATCCAAATTAAAAAGAAACAACAGAAAATGACCAAACTGTGCTTGGTTAGTAGAACTAATTCACAGATAAAGGTGGCAAATTTTTGTGAGAAGAGATTTCAACTTTTCCAAAGTTGTTTTGCTTCATTACTTCATTAAAACAACACATCAAGTTAGATATATTCAGTCTTAAAAGGTTTTGCTTTTTCCTCAACTCCTATTTTACTTTTTCTTATAACTGTCACACTTATTTCTAGGTATAAAATATTAGAAACAATAATACAAAGTAGTGGGATATTTTTTTTCATGAAAATTTTGTTTTATTACAATTTAAATCCACACCAAAAATAACTGTAGATTTTTAAAATGTATTACACAACATAATAGAATTAATTTTTCTAGCATTGCTTGAATGTCCTTACAAAAGAAGAAGCACTGCCTACTTCTGACAAAGATGAAATAAAAGTAGAAGTAGAACAGACTACACTTAGATTTATAGATTTAGCAAGGCAAATGGAAGCATTCTTTCTACAGAAACGATTTCTTTTATCTGCCTTGAAACCAGAAATGAATGTTAAAGAAGACATTAGTGAACTTAGACTTGAACTAGCTAGAAAAGAAGAATTACTAAAGAGACATTATGAAAAAATTGCTATTTGGCAGAATTTGTTGGCAGACATTCAAAGCTACTCTAAAAGTCCTGCACAAGGTTCAGGAACACCAGGTAAATAATTTCAATGTTAGATGTTTTCTTAATGTCAATATCATAGAAAATAATAATAGTGTAGTGGTAAAGAGGTTTCATGATTTTTTGTTTTGTTGATTAAATTCTACATTACCACTGATCTATGATTCTTTATATATCAATTTAATATTATATTTTTATTGATGCTCTATTTTTATATTTGAAATCAATATTTCCTGAGATTAGCACACATTTTCAGCTTTATACTGTCATTATGAAATATTTTATTTATATTCTTATATATATTTTTATACATTTATTTCAGGAGCAGGCTCCATTCCACCTTCACCACTTCCTAGTATACCTGGAAATCAGACACCAAATCAGATAGTTTCAAATATTCCAGCTACTATGCAGCAGCAAATGCAACAACAACAACAACAGTTGCAACAGCAACAACAACAGTTACAAATGCAACAACAAATGCAACAGATGCAACAACAGCAGTTGCAACAAATGCAGGTAGATCGGCGTTAAATTTTTGAGTTTTTATAATTTCTTTACCAAAATGTTTTTTTTTCATAAGGTAGTTTTATATATATATTTTTTTTGTAAATATCCATTAGAATTTATTGTGATTGTGAAAATGGATCTCTATATTTTTTAGTTTGTTTTTAGTACAGTTTTATTGTCAAAAAGTATACCACAAAGTTAACAAAACTACAAGCTGCTGTAATAAATTGAATGATTAAAATTCTTGTTCAGCTCTCTATGAAATATTAATTTTCATTTTCATTTATAGAGAAAATAAAATCAAGTTTCTGAATGAATGCTCTAGTGCAAACTTAATTTTCTTTGTTGGTGACAACTTCAAACTATGTTTAAATATAGTATATTATTTTGTGTAATATCTGAAGGTATTGGTTTAATTTGCTGTTGATATATTTTTTTAACTACAAAAATTACAAAATGGTTGTGTCTATTTATTAAAATATTACTATTGAATTTGTATACTACAGTGAATAGTGTATCTATTCTTAAATTAATTAAAATTGATAATGTCCCTAAAAGTAAAAAAAAAATAAATGATCTAGTTTATTGTTTCTTAATCTATTTATAGCGAACTTTGGTATACATTTATTTAAAAGTGCTTTTTGTTGTGTATTTTTTGACAAAACTTGAGAGAAGAACACACTGCTACTCTGTCATTATTGTATATTTTTGTATACTAACTCTCAGGGTTTTTTAGAAAGTGGCAATATAGTTTATTATATTTTCATTTTTTTTATAACG
The DNA here is from genome assembly GCA_035357415.1 of Ophraella communa. Classification (NCBI taxonomy): domain Eukaryota; kingdom Metazoa; phylum Arthropoda; class Insecta; order Coleoptera; family Chrysomelidae; genus Ophraella; species Ophraella communa. Next base: position 53,490 of record CM068986.1, on the reverse strand, counting down.
ATCAAATAAATGTGATATGTACGAGGTAGCTTGAAAAAGTTGTACTAAATGTATACAGATGTCTCCTTGCTCAGATGTGCCTTCATTAGATAGTTTATTTTTTAGTTCTTGACTTGATTCAGTTAGGCCAGTTTCTTGAATTTCGTACTATTTTTACAAAAGAGCACCTACTTTTTAAATTAATTAACAGTTAATAATAACAGATAATTATAATAAATATATCGAGTGTTTCTTGACATTCTGCCATTTACAACAACACTTTAACCAAAATTTGGTCCTTGTATTATCAATGTGGAAACATATTTGGGTGTTTTAGTGACATAAACTTATCTATTAATTGGGATGCTTTGTTTGTTTGCTGTTTGTAAATATGAAATGAAAGTTTTCACTAACTTGTTGCTTGTTCAGTAGCATTGCTTATAACCAAGAAAAAAACTTATTTCAAAGGGGAAGGTATTCAGTTTTTGCCATAAATCATTCAATTTTGTACATTAATAATTCTTTTTAACGTTCAGTACTTATCTGTACTCTAAAAATATTTGTCAGACCCACCCTGGAACATTATTGTTGTTATCAAACAATTTTTATCTACTTCTATTGCCTTCTTATCTTTTTTATTTTTTAATGCAATGATCGCCCTACAAAACTTTTCCTTCATTATTTCCATTGCATAATTAAAATTTCCACTTCATGTTAGTCATTCTAAAATTTTGTAATTTCATGTTGGTGTTGAATCATATAATCTCTATTTTCATCTAAAAGCTATTAAATCACACAACTCAATATACTTACATTTATTTTATATTTTGGCTCGAAATTAACGCTAGAAGGGATGTTTTTGTAAATGTACCTGCTTTTGTTATTCTGGATGTTTATTTATGTCTAATCCAGCAGTGATTTGAGATATCCTTTATTTTTGAGAGTACATTTAAAGTTATTTGTAAAAACTAACTTAAATAATTCGGTCTTACAACCTTTAAACATGAATCCAGGTTTCAGGTTGCAGTTCAATCTAAATACTACAAAACATTAATTTGAAATTTGTTCCATACCCTTAACATAATTTATTTTTAGAATGGGGAACAAAAAGTATTTAAAAAAATGGCAGATAGGTAAACGAGAAACATCTATTTAGTTATTATAAAGAATAGCAATGGGTGAATCGTCCCCAGCGTAACTGAACGTATTTAAAACAAATTTATTAGTTATATTGATTAACAATTGAATATTTTTACCAAAAAATATTTTTGAAATAATCAATTTATCTCCGTATTTGACTCATCAAATTCAGAAACTAGCCTAAACAAAAAGATTATAATTATCTTTGAAGAAATGTTGTCAATCTATTAAATCGTCTTTTTTTCTTTGTTTTGCCTACTTGTTCTCGTAGGAGGGCAATGTAAAATTAAATTTAATGTGTAAGGTGTGAAGAATAATAAACTTTTCCAAAATTTTCTTTGTTTTATTTTGTCTTTGCTGCTCACTGTCTAAAAACCAGAGGGTTGGTATTTACAAAAATGTATTTGATTATTTTGTTTTGTGAACATGTACATTCAAAAAATATTCTATTTTTTATATTAATTATGTGCTTTCAAAATAGTAGGTACCCATTAAAACCCTCTGGGCTATATATAGGGTAGTTGCCATATATTCATTAATCAATAACATTATTTGAATTTTAACGACATATTGGACATCTAGTTGTAATGTACTGATCTTATTATGCAATTTTAGTTGAATAAGTTGGAAATTTACATTTGAGCTATAAAAACAATAACAATTGGGTAGATAAGTCTTTGTTCTAACTAAGAAATAAGCGCTTTTTGGCAAAATTCCATTTTATTGTTTACAAGGAAACGGATCATTCAATTTTTGGATACTATTTGTCTTTGGCCTCAAAATAGTTCTCTGTTTCTACGATTACTTCTTCATTGGCCCTAAATTTCTTTACAGAGAGCATCTTGAGGTCTGGGAACAAAAAATAGTAGCTGGGGGCCAGATCTGGAGAATACATTGGATGGGGAAGTCATTCGAAACTCAATTCATGCAATTTCTCCATCATTTTCATTGGTTTATGACACAGTGCATTGTCTTGGTGGAAGTGGTTTTTTTTCTTCTTCACATGGGACCGATTCAGTGCGATTTCATTCTTCAATCGGTCGAATAATAATAATAATAGTCGCTGTTGATTGGTTTTCCTTTTTCCAAATAGTCAATGAATAATATGATTCAACAAACGAAATCCTTTTTATTTTGACATTACCAAAACTAGCTTCAATCAAAAGACTACATCTCACAAACTATTGGTCCGACAGCTGTGCGATTTGAGGGTTGGTAGTAGTTGAAAATCATATGGGTTAATTCTAGCGGCGCCATCTATGTAACAGGACAAATACTTATCAAAATTAATACACATGTATTGATATAAAAACCTCAGCTAGCCAATTATTTTTTTTTATAATAAGGGTTTTGGGTTCCAGAAGTAAAAATTTATTTATTCATCGTATCCAACATTAACCATCCTGTCCTTCCACTTTCCTTGTTGTTCTTATTCCTTCAAACCTTCCTCCAATATCATGCCAAAGTGCTCTTTTAACAAGAACAGCGCATTGCTTTCTCTTTTGAACTCTGCTCATTTTAAGCAGCCCGACAACAGCTATTTTTTTCTTGTAATGATTTCTTTCCTCTTGAACATCACATTTCCTCTCATGTCTGGTTCTTTTTAACAGATAAATTCGTATTGTATATATTATATAACTGATACTTGATTCAACATTTTAATCCTACCATTAAATTGAATTTTTTCTCCACATCCATTGCAACTTGGTCTTACAATCGTTTTCTAATCTCATGATGCCCCCTAGTATTCATGTATTTTGTGAAACATCTGCTTATACTTTATTTATTTCTTGTTTTTCTCTAATTTTATCAATCTGTCCATTCCAAAGTGTAACTTCCTTTTCAGTTTGTTCACTTAAATTTCTCCTACTTTAAGTTTTTTTTTATTTTAAATTATTTTTTAGTTATTTTGTGATTTCCTATATCTTCAAATCTTTGTATTGTCTTTTTGTATGTTCTGTAGTTGTTGTTATACTTTGTTCTATCTCTCAATCTTCATTTCCATTGCTTCTTCTTCAATTTTGATGTTTTTCATTTTGTTTGTTGTCTCCTTTACTTCTTGAAACTTTTTATCTTTTGATTATGTATTTTCTAATTTTATTTGTTTTGTCAATAAATTCTGGCACTTCCATAGTTTGCATTGCAAAATTCTCTCTATTCATAAATGAGAGGTAATATCACCCTGTTAGGGTCGATATTATGGGTTTTGCTTATTGTTATCCACCGATAAAAACGGCGCTGGAGACGTGAAGGTGGGATAAACTTATTGTTAATACTCTTTTAAGAAATTTTAATTAATGTGAAATGAACCTAACCTCAAGTTATTTCATTAGAAACTTTGATAGATGAGTATCTTATCGAATACTTATAAATAAACGGATAAAGTATTTCTTTATATTTTTAGATTAGAAGTATACGATCATAATAATAGTTTTATTATGAAAACATTTTAATATAAAAACAAGTTGACAGGTCTACTTTGACAACAGCGCCACCAGGTGGCGCTACCTGCCAAATAATCCTGCCATTGCATTTAGAGTTATTAAATTCTACATATTTCTAAATATTTATTTTGTAATATTTAGTTAAATTGACCTTATTTATCTTATTATTAATTGACCTACATAGTTCTAGGTTGTTATGTTCTTTATATATTTTAACCACCACTTTTTTGAGACAAATTTTGAGAAAATACTCTACTAATATTTAGGTATACACTTTTACCTCTAAATTTTGTCTAATCTATCTATCCCTTTTGTTTTCATTACAGAAAAAAAGTTATTCAAATTTAAAGACCACTATTAAAATTAAAAATGTTCTGGAGATTTGCACCAAATTTTACAAAAATTATTGTACAAAAAAACAAAGTTTTCACTATGTTTTCCAGTCTGGAAAACTCAAAAATTACATTATTTAAAAAAAAAAAAGTTTAATATAATATCCCGGAAAATCAATTTTCAATAATTTTTCAGGAAAATTATAGTGAAGGAAATTTTCAAAAAACTGAGTTAAATTTTGATTAATTATACCCAAAAACTCCATTGTATAAATTTTCATAAGAATCAAAAGAATAAAAAATAAATTCAATTTTCATTTTGAGGGAAAAACATTATTTTTGATTTGTGGGAAAATTTGCACAAAAGGGGTTTTTGATATGGTGATTTAAAAAAAAAGTCAGTTGCGTCCTAAACAAATGTCTTGGCGGTAATTTCGAGGTAAGTTTTCCGGAAAATTGATTTTTCCGGGTTATTTATAACATTTAAGTTTTTATCTTTGTAAATTAATACTTATTAAATGAAGAGGCCAGGAAATTCGAATCACATTTGTTATATTTTCCTTCAATTTTCATATCTATCCAAGTCTACATTGCTTCCTCTGCTTTCATGAGCAGTGATCAAGTTAGGTGTTGTCTCCTAATTATTATCAGTACATTTATTCTTGTAACATGATTCACGCTTAACATGGACAAGTTGAAATCCTTAATTGGTTGTATTATAAGATCACAAAAATCTGTTTCATCTATTCCAAAAGCTTGTGAAATAATTAAAAACACTAGATGTAATTTGTAATTTCAGACTTTATTCTGGCGAATATGTTCAATGACACTCATATAGATATTTAATAATATAAATTAAATTATTTATATTTAGGTAGGTCCAGGATTAAGCGGAGGGGGAGTTGGTCCTGGGATGCTATCTCCCCAACAAGCACTTTTTATGCAACAACAAAGTATGGCTTCATCTAGAGGACCTTTTGGTCAACAAACTCCTGGTGGAGTATTACAAGGACCGTTAGCATATCTGGAAAAAACCACAAGTAATATAGGTAAGTACTACTAATATTGATTATTGATTTATAGGTAAATGCATTAGTTCCTAACCTCTTGTAGATGATTTTGGTTATTAGCTGAAGAAAAAATATTTTAAAATAAATAAAATATATAAAAAGGTCATAAAGGTGTTATGTCAAAATTGCAACATAACCAAGAAATGCAAAACTGATAATACATATTTTAAAAAATAGTGAAAAACATAATTCATTAATATTAATGATATGCTTGAAGCTGTGATCGACTTTTGACAATCATCACATTCAATAATTTCTATATTTCTCACAATGACAGCTTTTTCATTTCCTCTTATCCTTTTATAACCTCACAACAACAATTGTTTATGTTCTCTGACTAGTTTTGTACCATCATTACCTTTAAACTTGCTTATTTGTAAGAAAGTACAAAGTAGATATTTGCCATGTTGACGTCAATGACTGAGGGCCGGTTTGTCAATAGCAACATATCTGTCAGTTAATGTTTAACTACCAATTATTTTGGAAAGGTCAGTTTATCAACAACAGGTTAACTTTATCCGACAGTTAATATGTCAAATATTTATCTGTAACTTTCAACTGGCGGTTAGGTCGATATCTGTATCTGGAGGTTAAGGTCTATTATATAACCTCACTTTATGCAGAAGAGTTGGTTTGTTTTGATTCCGAAGTTTTTTGGTGTGTTTAATTTAATTGGGTTTGATCAAAGTGAAAAATAGAAAGTACTATTACGACCAATAAGAGAGGATGCAATTTCACAGCAGATGAGAGAAATTTGCTTTTAAAAATTGCAGATTAACATAAAGATGTCATCGAGAATAAAAAAACGGATGGGGCAATCTGGAAATCGAAAATCACCTACCTATCAGTACAAAGCTCAAGTGAATCCTCAATGAGTTCTAATATCGACAGAACAGCCTCTTTTGTCATCCTAAACCTTGCATGAAAATCCTGGTCATCACACTTTTCGAAGTTGTCTACTCTTTCCCTAACTGTATACGGCCTTCTTTCTTACACAAGAACTTGCACAATATCCTCGTCGCTATCCAGAATATAATCATCCAAAAAATGCATGTTCATCAACAATCAAAAAGTCTTCAGAAAGTAAAAACACAAACTTTTGCATAAATAAAAACAATTAACAATAACCTAACAAAATGGTCGTGACATCTCAATTAATTTGACATAACCTTGTTCTTATAACAACCAATGAGATTGCTTACATTCGTCCATCAGCATTGCCAACTTTCATTATCTATCAGTTAACAAACTAGAGGATAAAACTGGTTAATAAACCGCTTCTGAAGAAACTGGAACTTTATCTGTCAGTTAGTTTTATCTGACGGATAACTAACTGATGGATAATATTGGCAATTGATAAACCGGCCCCAAGAGTTGGTACTTAACATTTAAAAATTCAGTAACAGCACTCATCTTACTCAGAGTCTTTCATACATTTTGGATCTTTTAGTATACCACACGTATCTTCCAGTTCTGGTTAGAACTCTCTTATTTATTATCTTAAGATGCTCAAAAAATTAAGATTTTAATGGTTGACTTAACTGAAATGAGAAAAGACTTGTATTTACTGTTTGTTATATCTTATACATAATATTACTTTAGCTTCTTTCTACTTCTAACACAATTTTTGTTGTCCGAATTACAAACCCATCGCAACTTACCTACATTTTTACCTTTTCTGCAACTGTTTCACTCGGTTTACACTAAAAAAACAATAACAGTGTTACATTCACAAAATTTTTATTAGCGTACGATTCTGAATTTGTGTTGAACAATTTTACTTTTTAAGGAAAATCTGATTTCGCAGGTATAACAGACGGTAGAAGGTGACGCGGGCGCGGGAGGGGGCGAGGAAGAGGCAGGGGTAGAGGCAGAGGGCGTGGCCGCGGTGGTGGAACATTGCCCGATTACGTCTCCCCCTAATACCCCCTCCCCGACCGAGCGTCAATGCTATCTTCGCTCGGCGATGATGCCGTCACCACTTTCAATTCTATGATATTGGAGGAAGAAATATTGGCGGCAACTATGGGAGAAGCGTTGTTCTCCGAAATGTATGTTTAAAAGCTCATATTATACAGTTAAGATTAGCAAAAACTTTGTAACAAACTTGACGATTACAGGGTGTTAAATTACATTAGCTTTATATATATAGTTCGACTTATAACAAATGTGAGGTTGTAATAGTTTACTTTTTATATCAACGACCAGTTTCGCGAATTGTTGATATAAATTCAATCCAGACCTTAGAACATAAAATAGTAAGGAAGTATTGTTCGTTCAAGGACAGGTGACCCGGATGGTTATCCAAGATGGCTACCGGAAGTTACTTTTTAACAGTGGCGTCCTATATTTTAATTGTAGAAAAATAACCATACCTATTATTATTCAGTATGGACACTAATAATTATTTATTAAAATAATAATTTAATAAGGAAAGTAGAGAAAAAAAAATAGTATAACATTGCCTAAAATGGGGGTACTAGATTTAAGGAAATAAAAGCAGTTATATACTACACAATTTTTATTAAAATTTTTCATTCTACCACTATTGGCCCTTAAATTGAATTTTGTGTAAACATGTCTACATTATTTATTTTACTTTTACAATATATAATAATTTTTTTTTAAATATACTTCACAGATGCTTTTTATAAGTTGTTTCCTATGAGGACTTTCAGAAGTAGATGGTAGACTTTCAGGAACAGGAACTGGTGAAATAGTTTCACTGCTAGTAGTTATTATCTCTACAGCATAAGGGTAGTTAGTACTTACCTGCATAGAAAAGGTATATATTAGTGAAATATATGTTTAAGTAAAATATCTGTAAATAGATTTGAGAAAAAATATAGATTTGGTCAATGTTATTAAAGCAATTTGTGGATGTAATAATTACTTACATATTTCATTCTTGCGATTTTAATTGTAGGTATAGCATTTGGTACTAGTAAAACAATTACTGAAGAAATTCTATCAAATGATTGTTCTGTAAAATGTTGTGAGCCTAAAAGCTATTCTTGCCTGGACTCCAGTTATCTTTATCCACAATATTTAACCATTTCCGTCTATATTTTCATCCCGTGGGAAACTGTGAATGTAATAATGTGTTAATTAATACACAAATACATTTATTGTACAACTTTGCTTTAGAATACTCCATAGACATAAAAATAATTGACATATATACAGTTATGAGATTAACCAAAAAATTGTAAATTAATGATAATTAAAATAAAATATCCTCTTTCCATTATTGATACGCCTATGTCAATTTAAGTAGATAGGTTAGGGATCAATACAAAGTATTAATTTAATTTAAACATAAAAATATAATTTACGTATATATATAATGTATAATTATTATAATAATAGCCACTTACCAATAAATAATTAATCCAAATTTTTAACAGAAAACTAAATTTTTATAACTTGTAAACAAAGTATGAGTCATAAATGGTTATCCAATATGGCCGACTTCCGTCGCCAGATTTTAACATTGTAGATATAACACAAACTCCTTCCTTACTATTTTATGTTCTAAGATCCAGACATAGTATAAGGTTGCTTGAGGTTTCGTCGATGTGATTGCAATAATTACTAATTCACTCACGCACGGAATACTGTTAATTTTTTCCTAAAAGTGCCATATCGCACCGGTAGTACATCAGAATTACATACATAATTATTTTTGTATAGAATTTGAAATAAAAGTAATGTAATGTCTAACTTGAAATTCAAAACGTAACAATAGCAAACTTTTAGAAAAAAATATTTTCGGATCATGGAATGTATTAAACTTTTCATTGTTCCCATTATAATGTCTTTGTTTTAATAACGTTATATGTCATAAAAGTACATCTAGTAAAAATTTAGTAGGTACATTTTTCATTTCAATTCAGCACATTCTGTTTGTTGCTCCGGCAACGCTGCACTCCTCAACTACTAAGAAACTCTGTGGTTGGCATTATTTGTCAAACAATTTATGTGGGAAAATTCAAAAATGATTTCAATTAAATATTCTTCAAATAAAGCTTGTAAAAGTTTGTTGCCGGAAAAGTCGAAGGAAATAAATGGTTATTTTACCTATCAAAGTTCAATAAATATTAAATACTTACTTTTTTGTCCTAGGCACGAAAGTGAGAGCTTTTAGTAGAGTTGATTCCAAAATTATAGCGACAGCTCAAGTAAAATTCGGTAATGTGGGGGTATTCGCCGACGATCTCCGATCGGCGCGAGCCGCAGCGTAGTCGGAGAATTCTAGTAGAACAATTGCTAAGCGGATTCCGTGTGCGGTGTTTCTTAGTCCCAGCGGCAGCTGGGCCACTGGAATCTATTTCTCGAACTGGGTAATCGCTAGCGTTCGAGTCGACGGTAAAGATAGGTGGGAAAACCGTAGCTGTCGCGATAATTTTGGAATTAACTCTACCAGCAATTTTTCACTTCTATCATGAAGATAGAAAGTTACACTTTCGTACTGAAAACTAAAACTGAAAAGAAGCTTTTGACTCGATTCATTTTCAAGGATCAGTCTGTCAACTGTCAATCAGGTTATGTTTAATAAGACATGTTCATTGGATGAGGATGATCAAGTTGAGCTTAGAACAAAAAAAAATATGGTGTTAAAAATAAATTTTTTATATTTTGCACTTATAAAAATCTTCATTATAAAACGCATTTGCGTATCGTAATGTAACTTTTACGCACGCAAATTTTTGTTTTAAATGGTTGCCGACATGAGTGAAGTATCTAAAGGCAAAACTATTGACAATGACATTTGTGGCTAATAGCAATTTATTAATTTTATATTGTTCTTTAAGAAAGTATCTGTGAATATGAATATAATATTTTACTTATATAATATATTATTATTGGTATATTATTCATTTTAAAATATTTTAAAACATTAACATTTGATAATTTAAATGTCACAACTGTCAAATTTTATAAATTACACAGTGCTGCCGACATACTTTTTAAAATAAAAATTTTCGTAATTACATAAAAATAAAAATTAATTTAAAAAATGGTAAAAAGGGCAAAATATAAAAATATTATAAACAACTTATTTCATATGAGTTGTTGTGACACTCGTTCTTTAAAAAACTCATCGCTTCGCGATTCGTTTTTTAAACTTGAACTCGTGTCATAACAGAATTCCATATGAAATGCGTTGTTTAATATACTATTGTGGCATTGATATTTATCCATGATTATGGACTGAGTACTTAATTATAAATATACCTGTTACCTTGTTACCTGCATCCTTATCTTTAATATTCTACTAGTCTTCAAACCTATTTCAATGACATGGCATTTTATTCTTTCATATTAGTTGAATAACAATCAAACCCAACTATTATAAAGTTCATTTAGGAAAGTTGACGTTGTGATGAAGAATCAAATAAAACTTGGATAATGAATTGATTACGACTCACAATAATATGCCGAAACAAGTCTGCGAGTAGTATGACTTCCTTTTAAGTTGCAAAACAATATTTATGGTCTGAAGTATCGACAGAGTTCTACCACGTTTTTTATTGAAATATAGCCAAGGAAGTCTTTTGTTTTTTCAATAGAAAATGGTCAAATCTAAGTTGGAAAACATTAACAAACACTTCGATAAGGCACTTTTGGGGATTAAATTACCTAAATAAGATGAAACGCTCGGACCGATATGCAGGGTATCAAAAACCGCTTAGGTAAATTTATGTATGTACATTACGAGTCATCTTCAATTAAATTACATTTGTTATATAATGAATACCGTAAACATACTTTTTACTATTGCAATTTATTTGTTAATTTTAACTGTATAAATAAATATAAAGCTAGGGTTGTTTACAAATAAGTTAAATTGTTATGTAATATGAATAAAGAATGTTTTCACTTATTTCTGATGTACATATATACTCACACGTAATATCAAAAACATTTACACAACAGTTTTCAATAAATCCAGTTGATCATGTAAACATCCCTAGCCACTCTTGGTTCTTTTTGTACTTTAGCAATCAGTATTATTACTATATTATTATTATTAAAGCTGGATTTATAAACTGGCCCTTTGGCTTTGGCCCCACCATTTATAAACTTGCCTTTGGCCGTTACGAAAACTATCATAACCTCAATTTAATGTGTTATACTTCTTCTTCTTTAATTGATTGGCCTCCACCGTTACATTATTGGGCCCGCGCGGGTTTTTATTTCTTCGATTTCGGGAATTTCCTCAAAGACGTCTGGGAGTTCCCATCTTCCTAATGTGTTATATGAAATGACAGTAAGAAGTTATCACTGCTTGTTTTGTTTGTTTACACCAACTTATTAATTTATTTCTTGTCACGGTGGTCTGTCATCCCGAAAGGACGAGCAACGCCTTTTATAACGTAAAACTCTTGACAGCTGAAAAACGTTTTTATTGGTTCTTCAGATTTGCTACGAATCGCAAAAGTTGAAGGGCAACTCCGTTTCTGTGCACTCCAGCGCGAAAGTCAACGGGAACGACAAGTTTACAAATCCAGCTTTATAGATTTTGCTTACATTTTATTTTTAATCCGCTTCTGTTTTAATTATCAAATCCTAAACGATAATAATTGTTAGACTTACCTTCTAGAATCAAATAACATGTCTTGAGAAAAACAATTTTTAAGAAATTTTAATAGCAGATGGCATACAAGAAAATATATACAGATGGATGACCTAATTTCGTAGTCACTATTTTCAATAGACCTATCTCTTTATTGAATACTCATGCGCAAATATTTTTGAATTTTCCCCTTCCACTGCTAAAACAGGACTAATTCTTTGCATGGAACACAATGTATTGCTACCCAGGAATACCACTACTTAAATGAAAAAACCCTTGTAGCTGTCAAAAGCTAGCTTCTATTTGCCGTATAGACCCGGCGGCTCAGGCCATTAACCACAAAGAAGAAGTTCCAATTTTTATTTCGTTTATTTTTATTAGTGCTTATAATAAAAATACTGCTATGGTCCAAAAAAACAAAATACAGATCCAGTCAAATAAAATAAACCAACCACTTATGGTCTTATGCATAATAATATACGGATTGATAGGGGCACGAACATTTAGGGGGAACTACGAGAGTGGGAGTTGGGCCAATAAAGGATCTTAAAGGACCAGAACCAACGTGTGAGGTTGCTTACTGCCTTGCACTAAGAAAAAGAACACCCTCAAGCGCTAGGAAGAAACAGGGAGAGGGAGAAATTTTTAGTCTAATAGAATTATGTGGGCGCTTGGCCCAGCAATAGCAACAGATGCTCTAGAACGGAATAGAAGAGAATTGAGAAGAGTAGACGTTGTCTTGGTGCAATATCCGTGACTTCCTTAAATCTGACTGTTTCTTCATTTTTGCTTTTTTTATTCCTGGTGATGCAAGAGGTTTTATCGTAATAATCTTTTTCATTAATTCAGACTTTTCATCTAACCTCTAAACAAAATCTGTGCAGATCTGTCGATGGATCAGGGGTCAAATTTTTCGGGACCAACTTCTCACAAACTTTCATCAGGTTCAATACTTAACGTAAAAAATTGTTTTCTTATTTATACCAAAACCGTTTACACTACCACTACACCTTCGGTCTCTGAAGAAGATAACTTGGTTATCGAAACGCGCGTGTGTTGGTGTAGTGGTAGTGTAAACGGTTTCGGTATCAGTTTCGCCAACGGTTCCAGATTCAACATTTTAGTTCTTATTTATTATCGTTTATATCCTCAACCATCATCCTGAAAGCTAAAAGTTGATTGATTTTGATGAGATCGAAAGCCTTGGCTTAGTGAAAAAAGTCTAATCAACCATTGTTAATTTTAAAAATAATTAAATTAACTTTATAATAAAGTACAAAAGAGCAATGTTACTTATAATTTTTAACTAAATAATCCTTAATTCTTCAATTGTAGTTATTTAATGTTTGCAAATCAAGACGGTTCATTGAAATTATACTTAAATACTGAATAAGCATTATTTAGGTACATATGAAAATATATTTTTAGGAAATTAATCAATAATTTATGATGATTTAATATATCAAAATTAACCTGGCATGTCTGGAACAAGTTAAATGTGGAAATATTTGGGGTTTTTGATAAGTAGGAACGAAGAACATGGAATAAATGAGACAATCAAACATCACATCCTCCGTAGTTAATTTATAGAGAAATAGGCATCACTAGTAAGACAAAAATTACAAGTAAGGGAGAGTGGGGGGGAGAGTGCTCACCTAAGCAAGATGTACTTAAATGACCACACCATTGATCTTATCATACTAATACTTATAGAAAATTATGTAACCACAAATATTTGTTTATGTTTTATAGAACCAAATACCATAACAAAAAAGTGCAAGTTTACCACGACTTTCTCTTTCAAGATTTTGATTTATTTTTTGGAATTGGAGGAAAGCTAAAGAAGGAGTTGTCTGATGTCAAATGATCTTGTTGGGATGAATTAACTGCTTTATACTGGAGCATGGGATTTGGAGATTCCCGTGATGTTGAGTGCCTCTCAGTATCTTATGTGGAACCTTCGACTATTAGCGGTCTTATTTGATTTGCAGGTGTAAAATCATCCAGATATAGCTTTCTCCATCGTAGCTACATTTAAAAAGGCTCTATTTAAGAGTTCAGCCAAGTCATATTCCGAAATTTTTTCATGTCCAGTATTGGTTAGTTGTAGATCTATTTTCCTTGAAAGTTGGTTTTTAAAAGGACTAAAAAATGTTAGGACCAGTGGCTGAACATAGGAAACATACGAATAAATTTGCTTTTACAGAATAAATAAGCTTCTAGCGATATATGACTAGAATGATTGTCTAAAACCAGGAGAACACGATCGTTTTCTGTAGGATTAACGTTTTCCTCAAAATGTTTTAACCATTGAATGAACAGCTCCGAATTGATCCACCCATTTTTAGAGCAGGCGTAAAGGGGAAATTCGCACTCTTGGTTATATTAACATAGGTGGACAATAGCTACCTCCAGCACTAACTGCAAATACTGCTGGTATTGTTCGTCCACGCTCCGCTGAAATAACAGCTACAACTTTTTTAGCACCCTCGAGTCCATAAACTTTTGGACAATTTTTTTGCACCACAGTGACCCCTTTCTCGTCCATATTAAAAATCCTGTTCGGAGAAAACTTCTGTTTGTTCATTGCTACTTTCAAATTTTTGAAAAACCTTTTGGTTGATTCAGAGTTAAAGGAAACAATTCTATTTATGCTGGTGCCTTCTGGCTGCCTAATTTTTATTTCAGGATTTCGTTTAAGGAATCTGCATAACCAGTCTTTACCAGCTATTTGCTTTTTGGATGAGAAAACATGTCCTATATCATGTTCTTTAGCATATTTAAATGCTAACCGACGAAGTTCTGTGGGCGTCAAACCGTAAAAAAGCTTAGCAAGTGTAAGCTGGGCCTCATTCTCGGGGAAAAATACTGCAGCAAGTCATTTGCAAAAACTTGTCCTAACAAAAAACAGTCGGTCATAATTTAATTTATGTTAAAAAATGCTTAAAGGTTTACTGACATAAACCACACATGCTAAAAATATATTAAGAATAATCAGACGGCTTACCTTCCAAAATCTGATAGCGGCAAAATTATAACCAAAAACATTCACAAACTAACCGTATTAGAATCGTTTACGAGTATATGCTGTACTTGATACTGTTTAGTCACTGGTTGTAATATAAAACAACTCAATATTAGCAGGTATATTTATTGTCTCGATCAGTACAATAACCTAACAACTGTCAACCTGCCGACTCTCCTGTCAGTATCATGACCACAGGACCATAGATACTGACAGAACAGATACATCGATCGCTAGGTGGCAGCACTGTCAGTATCATGACCACAGAACACTGGACCATAGATACTGACAGAACAGAACACACAACCTTAGATGCTGACAAAACAGATACATCGATCGCTAGGTGGCAGCACTCGTTAGATTCCGTAAATTTAATAGTCAGGATACGTGTGCGCACAATTCCCCCACTCTCCCTTAAACTGCAAGTCAAAGATAAAATTTGTTGTTAGGAAAACTCTGGTTTGTAGGGATAATTTTTAATTTCAAAATGGGGGTTATATTTTTTTAAACGCCACAATATTTTATTTCTTATTAAATATTATGAATCCTAAAAATACATTTTTATGGTAAAAAAACATTATTGGTGGAAACATTTTTATAAATATCTATTTTATTGAGGTAGAAGGATTCCTAGTATTCTCATTAGTTAAAAAAACTCAAGGGTATTTTTAAAAAAATGAAACAGCCTATAGATAATGTAAGTTGATAGTTACAAAATCGATTTGATTTGCAAAAATCAAGGCAATATGAATTTTGAGTGAATTTAATTTACTCTTAGGTTAAAATATAGTTTCTAGTAGTTAATGAAACGTTGTTGGTTAGTAATTTTTATTGTTTATTCGTTGTTTTTAGATATTCAATTCAAATATCTTTTCCTATTTTATATTCCTACTGTTTTTTTTTATTTCTTCTTTAAGTAGTTTATGTATTTGTACGTGTTTTATGTATTAGGTAACTTTTATAGTTATAATGTAATTTTTTATTTTTAGAAAAATACGGTCAGTATGATTTTTAATCATCATAAAGTGTATGTATGTTATTATTTTACGTGATTTTTATAATATATACAAAGTATTATCACCGTTTTTGTCACCAGCACCGTGATTATATTTGTCACGCATATCGTTTCGGCAATACACACTGATATTAAACAAATAGTTCTGTTATTATTTATTAGAGCACATATTAAACAAGTCTTTTTAGTTACCATTGTACATTTGGATGGTTATTGTATTGTGGTATTTTTTTAGTGTAACGTTACCGAATTTCAAAATTGTGATATGATAAATTAAACTAAATAAAGATACATAGCATACTTAACGAAAACTGTTTTATTTAAACATTTTTACACGTTGTATAAACAAATACTCAAGACAGTCAAGTTAGATGAAAACTCAGTTTGTCGATTTATACTAAACTTGTTCTTTGATAAATTCAATAAGGGTTCTTGTAGGCCTACCGGTCATACCCTTGTGCAAGTATGGAGTTTCATCTTGGGGTCCCATAACACCGGCAATATCTAAATGTAACCAGTTGGTATTTTCGGGTACGAATTCTCTTAAAAATGCGGCAGCTGTGCAACTTCCACCCCCTTTACCTTTTCCCACATTGTTAACGTCATAAGCCGCATTTTCAGCCACTTGTTTCGTGAAATGTTTCCACAAAGGCATTCGCCAAACTCTATCACCAGTTCTAGAACCTGCATTTTCAAGAGTGGTGTACAGGTTATTACTATTTGTAAATACACCTGAAAAATGTAAACAATTAATTTAATTGTAAACATTAATTTTCTTAGTTATAATTGCATCAATTTAAAAAAAAAACAACTAAAATCCCTTTTCAACAGGGTTCCATAAGACTCCCTTTGTTATTTAAAATTTTCGAGGGGGTACTTATAATTCAGAACGGGTGTTGGACCTGTTTGAGGTTTTTTCCACATAATACATAATAAGGCTAAAATTTAATTTATTCCTTACATATGGACCGCACTGCATACAGGTGCATGAAGGCAAATTCAGAAGCTTTAATGAAATCAAAATTTTTTAGTTTTTTTGTTTAAATGATAAATTTAACAATAACATAATTGGTTGTTTTTGTTATATGGCGATGACGTTAAATGTTAGGTTAGGTTAAATGTTCACTTAATCGTTTGGAAATATTCAAAAACTTAGTAATTACCAGCAACAATGCAACTGTACGTTTATTAGAAATAAATATAAACAACTTATCCACAAAACATACCCCCTTAGAAGTGTAAGCTCAATAGAACTTAATGGTTCCAAGTTTTTGGTTTTGCGAACTACGGTGAGAGGCGCTGTACATATTGACAAATGACACTTGATGGTTACTGAAAGGTTCAGAAGGAAAGCAGCACCATCTATTAAATGGTTCATATACTAATAACACGAGGGAATTTTAAATGTTTACAAATATTTTTATATATTAATAGTTTTGGTTTGTGAAATCTCAAGATGAGGAAGTTTTTAGATTTATCTGATTATGGATGCAAGGCATAAAATCTGATAAATTTAAAAACTTTCTCTACACGGACTGTGACAATCTGATGTTTGCACTAAAAAAATCTCTGCTTCATTATTTAATTTATTTCTCAAAAATATATTTACAAAAAACACTTCTTATTCTATTCATACAATCATAGGCTTTTTTTCTCCTTTTTGAGCCTTGGACTCTTGCCTGAAATTTTTTATAGGCAGACAATTTAATTGGGTCAATTCTCTCATGATTTGGATTGTTTTTTAAAAATGTCGAGAATTTCTCATCTTTTTCATTAGTTACTAGTTTTATTCTTTTACACCAAAAGTAGATACAACACCTGACAATTATTTTAATGAGTTTATCACCGGAATCTTTATGTTCTGGACAATTTTTAACATTGAAACTCAATTGCCGTTTCAAAATATTTTCTAGAACAGAAGAGATATTCAAACAGTGACGCAGACGAGGAATCAGGTAAAATAATCTTGATATTGACTGAGCAACCAAGAAATAGAAATAGTTTCCAGGTCTTACTAGTTTTGATTTTTCATATTGCCTGGCATCTATGAAGTCTGTATCACTATCTGAATGTCTCTTCAGGCAATGGACTAGTTTAGTAGGATCATATTAATTAAAATGATAGCAATATATATTTAGGATAAGATACCTACTTACTTATATTGGTATTCATTTTGCAAGTAATTTTTCTCATTTTGTAAAATTTAGCAATAAATAGTTAGTAAGTTTTAAACGTAGCGCCAACTAATAACCAATAATGAAGTGTGTTTAAAAGTCAACGTTGTCACATTTTAGCTACGTTCGTTTCAAGTATTCTCAAAAAACTGGCGGCACAAAACACCGTGTTCTGTGACTAACTGATTGTACCAGTTGACAAGATATATGACAGGAAAGAAAATCGTGTTTATCTGTAATAAACAAACAAGACCCCTATTCTTGACGGTGATAGAATAAAACAGCCAATAGAAAGTGGGCGTGGTTCTATTGAAAATGCCAAAACCGTATTCTTGAAATTCGTTCTCTCACTATACCGATAGAAGGGTTGCTCCCCGAGAGAACAATTACTTCTATTGGTTATTTTTGAAGGAACCGCTATAACACCAAGAGAAGGTGTTAGGGATTTTTATTTTCGAACCAAAACTAGTATAGAAGTAATTTCTTTCATAAACCAAACACAACCAAACAACAAATTAAACTAACGAAAATGACAGAATATTTTGTTTAGTGTTTTACTCCTTATTTGATAAAGTGTCAATCAGAGAACAAAAATATCGATATGTTTATCTCTTTTTAATGACAACAAATAAGAGAGAGATAAGTTTCTCGGTTAATATTAAAGCATATCGACAACATCGCAAATTTTCTACCAATTTTATTGAAACACGTCACTTACCACTTATGACGTATGTAACCATTAAATTTAAATTTCAAAATCCGATTATGGCTAGAGGATTAATTTTATAAAAATTTTATTTCTACAGTTGAACCACTCAAAATCTATTTTATAAGATGCAAATATAAAAAAAATCACTAAACTAGTCCATTGTAGCCGTACATTTTGAAATTTTATTTCGTCTGTATAATAATATATTTGAGGGTATTTCAGGTATTTCCACCTCTAAAGGACTTTCAGCTTCAATGTCCCCTAAAAGGAAACCTTGAAGGTTTACTAAAGCACCAGTGCTCTTATCTTCACAGTTAGCTCCAGGTGAGTAAGTTTATCACCAATGACTTAAAGGAAGCAATAAAATGAGAAGCACTGGGTATGGTTTCCTTCCTGAATAATTTCGGATACACCCAAAAAAATTTTCAAATGCATCTTGCTGAAATACCCTCAAAGAAATATATTTATTTTTATTTGCATTTAAAATACATAACATATAGAGGTATGTTTTGTGAATTTACCACAAATACATTGCTGTAACATTTAGATGAACATTACGAATTTTTCACGAATGGATAAGTTCTATACAAGAGAAATGCTGCCAACAAAACAAACAAAAAAATACTGAAAAAGGTTAGTCCCATAAGGAAGCAGTTTTTCCAATACATTTTTGGTTTTTCTTATATATTTTGGGCACCTTTACCACCCATATTGTACCCGAAAAGTATCGAAGTCTTTTAAGATATTTTTAATTTGGAGTATTTTACATCTTACAGTTGACGAAAAACTAAATGTCAGCTGTCAACAAATAAACGTATCGTTAAGGTATTAGGGTGTAAGATATAAAATACTCAAAATTAAAAATATATTAAAATACTTCCATACTTTTCGGGTACAACATGGGTGGTAAAGGGGCCCAAAATATATCAGAAAAACCAAAAATTTATTGTAAAAACTGTTTCCTTATGGGACTAACCTTTTTCAGTATTTTTTTGTTAGTTTTGTTGGTAGCATTTCCCTTGTATAGAACTCATCCATCGGTAAAACAAATATCTTACCTGTTGCTGCATTTCCTAATGCCACTCTCATTGCACCAGTCAAAGTTGCAATATCTAATACCCACTTTGGTTTAAATTCGGAACTATAACAAAGAGCATCTGCTAAAATGAGTCGTCCTTCGGCATCTGTGTTGTCCACACAAATTGTTTTACCATTTCTGGCTGTAATTACATCTCCTGGTTTTACAGCGCTTCCGGATGGAAGGTTTTCGACCAAAGGAATCAGAATTTTAATATTTGTTGGTACGGAGAGCTTTGCCAAACCAAATATTGTACCTAAGAAAAACAATTAATTCGGTGTTTTCATTAGAAATAAATAATGAAATTCCTTTGTAATCATATAGTAAATTATAAATATTTAATCCTAAACTCATTACAACGCAACAATTCTGGTTATTTTTTATATAATATCAAATTGAAAGTAAGTTAAAATCGATAAATTTAAATAGAAGTCGAAACGCACCTTCATTGGTCGTGACGTCAAAACTCATATCGATGACAGTTTGTTTACATTTAATGTGTGGTAATTGAGAGAGTTGGACTTTTATTTTTGATTTTATTGGTTTTATTTGTGTTATGCAATCATAAAATGTCGTCAGTAGGGTTTGTGAAAGCATTGTCAAACAATTTACCATCCTTAGACATTTTCATGGTTAGGTTAGGTTAGGTTTCAATGCAGGTGAATTTCGAAATGTAAAAGCAACAGCGTAAATACTAATTTTGTCCTTTTTGCATTAAAAAATGTCTAACTGACTTATTTTTATGAAAATCAACAAAAAATAAAGAAAAAAGATGAATAAATATAAATAAAAAACTTCGCATAATCTCACAGATACACTGTTTATAATAAAATGATGGCGCTTTCAATGACACATATGAGTAGTGACGTAGGCCACCCGCCAACAGTCGTTTACGCGGCAAATTTCTGAATTTGAATTTGAAGATGGAATAACTATGCTACAAATTTTTTTAATTTAAGTTTTTTGGTTTTGGGGGTAATTGATTGCTGCTTTGTATTCCTGCATGATTTTGAAAAAAATGGAAAACACCGAATTATAGCCAGTTTATTTGATAAAATTTATCTGATCCCAAAAATGTTTCCCAAATTGTGTAGAAGTATACAGAAAAAAATTATAAAATTGCAATGTTAAACATGGAGGCCCATTTAGAAAACCTGAATTCAAATTTCTGAAATTTTTTTGAAATGATTTTGTGATCCATTTGACAGTAAACCTAATGGGAAGAAGAACAACCAATGGACATTTCGTACAGTACGTCACTGAAAGAGGAATTCAATACCGAATCTTAACAAATTTTTTGGATCGAACTTTTAAATGACTTCTCAGTCGAATTTTGTTAGTTTTACCCACGTCCCATCTTTTGAGACATCATTTTCTGCTGTTGTTTCGTTAAAATCTAAATATCAAAATAAGCTCCAACTAGAAAAAGAACTCAGAGCCGTCATTTCCAAAATGGCACCCAAATTACAGAGATTGTATACCATATTCTAGAGACAAAGTTGTTTCTGAGTTGGCCAACTTATATCACTACGCAATAGATCCGAACCTACCGGATGAAAATATCTGGTTCCAGCAGGACGGAGCAACACCCCATTATGCTTTAATTGTAAGAAATTACTTGAATGAAATTTTCCCCAATAAATGGATTGGTCGAAAAGGTACTATCGAGTGGCCAGCTAGATCGCCGGATCTTACGCCCTTGGATTTTTTCTGTGGGGTTATCTCAAGAACAAAGTATATGCAACACAGCCAACCAGCATTGCAGACCTCAAAGAAAGGATAAAGCATAAATCATGACGCACGGGAAAAAATGCACTGGACAGACTGTATATATTTAAACTTACCAATCACAGCTGCTGCTCCACCCATATCGGCACGCATTTCATCCATACCTTGAGACGGCTTTAGACTAATACCTCCAGCATCAAAAGTAACTCCTTTACCCACAAAAAGATATGGTGGATCAGAACAATCACCCTTATTATAAGTAATTTCTAAAAACTTAGGTGGTTCGATGGAACCTTTAGCTACACTCAAAAAAGAAAACATTTTTTGATTTTCCGCCCACTGTTGATCGTATATTTTAACGTCTACTCCAAGGGGAGTTAGAATATTTGTAACTGTTTCAGAGAATATAGTTGGAGTTAAAAGATTGGCCGGAGTATCGGCCAATTTTCGAGCTAAATTTTGAGATTCGGCTTTCACAACACCCGCTTGCCAATCGTCGGATGCATTTTCACTCAGTTTACTAAGTGCTATTTGAGGAAGAGGTTCTTTCTTAGTTTTATATTCTTGGAATTTCCATACGCCTAAGTTACTTCCTTCGGCTGCTGATTCTGCATCGCAAAAGTCCTCTACATCGATATTTTTAATTCCTGCTGCTTCTAAAGCACGACACCCAGCTAAAATAAATATTGCAATAATATTACTTTTATTAGAATCTTTATAATAAAAAAAAACATAGTGAAAGTCTAAAAGGAAGACATTTGTAATTACCAGAAGCAGCTATCCGGACATTTTCCTTCTCTTGGCACAGTAATTCAATTTCTTCAACTTTTTCCGATTTCTTACCTAGCCCAGTAACCGCAACTGAGTTGTAGTCCTTATCTAACCCCCAAAATAAGAAACATTTTCCTGGTTTAACTGTATTTCCAGTTCTGAAAAATGTTTAATTAATTTGCTTTGTCACCAACATGTTCGAATATACTGATTCTTTTCTACAAATTAATTGTATGTTTCTATTAATATAAAATAAAAAAATAGTTGAGTTACAATAAATTAATCACTGCGTGCCGAGCGAAGCGAGGTTCGCAGCACCAAATTAATTATACTTAAGGATTTTTAAATTAGTTTAGATTATTTTAATTTAAAATAAAAAAGTCAAGAGATATTTTTAAAGATCAATGTCAATTTTTCTAGAGTTTATTCTTAATATACCAAAATATTTTCTTTAAAAAAGATGAAATGAAAGATGAGCAAAATTAATATTAAGTGTGACCCCCGCCTTGGTTTATTACTGCTCTACTTATTCGGTACACAAAATAAGATTATCAATATCACTTTGAGGTATACTCTCGCCTAGTCTGCTCTCAGACTGTTCCATAATAAATGTCTCCTTTCCATGATAAAACTCAAATATAGACAATATCTTTATTAGAATGATCAAATTAGAAGTTAATTGAAAATTTAAACACTGTAGTATTTCTACTTTTTCCATATCTCAGGATTGTTTTACTTTTTGCAACTTTTTTAAATGAGCAGGTATATTCATCATTAGAAATTGAACTGATACATACATTCCACCTGCAATTTAATCTTTACTGAAATTATCTAATTAATTATTTTTAAGACTGTTCCGATATGTGCTTAAAAGTGTGGAAATCTATAACCTCAAAAATAAAACTAAAAAATAAGAAGAAGAAGAAATAAGAAAGAAAACAAACTTCTTGGCGACAGGGGAAATATTTATTGCTATATTTGTACAGCTACGTCACACCAATTACAATTTTTATATTTTAACATATTTTTCTATCACAATTGGTCCTTCTAGAGACCTAACTGGAAAAATGAACATTTATATGAGAGTGCGATCTACATAATATGTGAAGTGTATTCTAAACGTATCATGAGATAATGATTTAGATTTATTTTTAGGTACACTTTTACACTCTTCGTTAAATAAGAGATTCGGATGTTTTGATTTTGATACACAATTTTTACTATAAATGCATTTTTGTTACACACTCAATGATTCCTTCTAGACTATTTACAATTAAATTATAGTCAATTGCTAAATATCTCTTGAATCAATTGACAGCAGTTTAGAAAAAGTTATGGAAGTTCTTTGTTTAATGTTCTTAACTGAATGAATTTCCAAAGGAAAATAAAAAATGTTAACAATTGTATTTGCGTCAACTACTGTCAAGACAATAACTCTCTAAAAACATTTTTTTATTGCGAATATCGAATGTATTTTTATGGGCTCTGTACGCTTTTACTGTATTTTACATCGATGTGTTGTAACATTTTCCCTGTTAAAATAACGCCGACCAAAACATTCGACGTTAGAAGTGTTGAAACTGTGTTTGTGATATTAATTGTAAATTTTCAAGAAATAAATCAAAATGAACAATACCTACCATCCCATTTTTGGCATTCTATATAATGTTTATCCAAAGTTGGGCTAATTGTACCACTTCTAAATACCTACATAACCGTTTTCTATTTCGTTTAAATATAATTCATATTTTTCATCGGATGTTTTTCTTTTTGTTTTTTGGTCTGTCTACAATTGTTACTTGTTTAATATTCATCTCGTATATTATATTATCTTTTAAAATAATAATGATAAAAATAAATATATAAAACTAATAATAATAAATATAATTCAATAAATATAACTATAACCTAAAAATTCGGCAATTTATATAAACCTTAGATTAGGAAAGAGAGAGGACAGCGCATGGCAATGGGTACATTCAGGAGGTCCCAGCGGCTAGATCTAGCCACTCAGCATGCTGTGGCCGCTGTTAATAAGCGCCTTCGTTTCGCCTGAATGCGTGGCTCACTGACAGCGGAACAAAAGTCAAAACATTTGAAAACATAACCCAATTTTTATTTTGGTTTTTATATGTCTATTGTGTTCATGTACAAAACTACAATAATTATCTTCAATTATCAATTGGATAAATCTTATCCCAACAATCAACACCTTAGAATATAATTAAGATCAACACAAACCTACATAACCCAATTTCGATATGTCATTAATGTCAAAATCGCGATGCGCTTTTTAGAAAGCGACAAATTTCTACGCTGAGCAAAACAGTCAGCCGCTGTTGAATAGCTTTCAAGCAGCGCTACATTCAGAGAGACTCCTTACTAAGCGATCTCAGCCGCTGGGACCTCCTGAATGTACCCAATGAAAACCTTATGCGTGTGAGTGAAGCCAATTTTCAAACGTTTGGTGGTAAACAAATTTGGAACGTCGAATTGTATTTTTTTAGTTTTTTTATTAATTTTCACCTTTTTTATTACCTGAATAGACATTTGAAAATGGTTAATTGTGCAGTTTATAAGTGCAACAGTCAGAGTGCTAAAAAAGAGGAAGGAATTTCATTTCCTAGGTAAAAAGTATTTTAAAACTATTTCCTTGAAATTTATTTTTATTAATATTACAGCTTTCAGGTAATAGATGTTTAACTAAATCACATATGTTATGTACCTAACATAACTTAAATTAATAGTACATACATTTTGAAAACTGTTTTCATTCAGTTTTATAGATTATTTTTTACTTAATTGTTATTATTTTCTCATAGATGTAATAGTTTCGCAGTGGCGTGGAACAAAAACATATATTTAAAATAGATAAAATAGATTAAAATTGTAATATTTATTAAATAAATATGTTTTAAAATGATTGTTGTTTTTTTTGGAGCAGTACATATTTAAAGACTTTTTTAAATTAGATTTGTAATACGAAATAATGAAAATGATTATTTAATAATCGTATAATAAAAAATCGTATGATACGCCTATGTCAATATTGTCCGCCATTAGTTTGGTGGTAAATGGGTTACATACATTGATTCCAATGCGCAGTCCTCTCTCTTTCCTTGTCTAAGATATAAACCAACACAATATAAGTGAAGTTAGCTGCAATGTAATATTGCGTTTCCAATAACTTTTTTACGTCGGATATTGGTCAGAATACGATTTTTAACCGCTTTGTTAAATTTGATCTCGATTTTAGTAACATCGATGTTAAATTTACAGCTGTTACGAATATTTATACAGAATAACCATATTAGAGTAATTCAGACATGTCTCCTCTTCTTATTTAAATTTAAAGTAACAAGTGGCACCAAAATTGAGTGTACATTTGGGAGAATAAAATTGATTTTTAAAGCAATCTTAAGGCCTTGGACTGTGACAAAAAGCTTGATATTGTGACAAAATTTAATTGTAAATAATTTTATTCAAGACAGTCGTTAGTATGTAGAAGGAACCATACATAGTTTTCATAAAACAATTTTTATATATCATTCTTCATTTAATTTGCTTTTTTTTATATACATACAAAATTTTAAAAAACTAATACTTTTTCTTTTTCATAAGCTCATAACATTTCTACAAAATACATATGTATAATTTCAAAAAGTAATTAAGGTTCAACACTATACAAAATATGGAATGGATTTCCTTAAACTTTTAAATAATTATTTTTTGTATAAACTGACGATTTAAATGGTCAAAACTTCAACAAATAAATATTTGTGTAAGTTAAGAATACATATTATATAAATAATCGTTGTGAGCGAAAGTAAAATATTTGAATAAAGGAAATGTCCAGGAAATATAAAAGCAACTATTTCAATTCTAGATATTATTAAGCACATGGATTCGTTTGAATTGATTAAAGTTTCGACCATTAAATCCTAAAATGATTTGTTTTAATATACAGTATTATAAACAATCCGTTAAAAATAAAAAATACAAACTTGAAATTATGACTAGCATATTTGAGTTTTATCATCTGTTTATATTTATTTATTTATTTTTTTATTTTATATAATTTAAGTTTAGTTGTTGATACAAATGAGACACTAACAAAGCTTTGTAGATCGTTGGGATGAAATCTAAACACATATCAAGCAAAACAAAACCAAATAAATCTTTCATCTTTACAATGCTTAAAATTCCAGTTTAACATTGTTTGCCTATTAAATATGAAATATAAATAATTTTTGATCAGTAGGCAAAGGTTTTTCTAAAAACAATGAAAAACTAAACGTTTGAATGAAACTTCCACGTTTATTTAGAGAATTATTTTTTTTTAATTGAATTACAGCTGTTTCGCTAAAACTAGCATTCTCAGATTGACATATTGAAGTTAAATTTTATAGGTTAAGCTGTGTTAAGACTGGACCAAGTATGGAAGTAACAGGACATAACAATATTAAATAAAAACGTGGAAGTTTCTTTCGAACGTTTAGTTGTTTATTGTTCTAAGTAAGATGGACTTCCACAAAGTAAGGGTTAGTACAATAAAGTTTTTCTAAAATTTCCTAAAAATGAACATAACGATTTCTAAATTTAACACACACATGTGGTAAGTTTGAAATTTACTAAACACCTATCAGTTGATATATGATAAGAAGACCTCACTACAGATTAGGCAACGGGAGAAGGTTTAATCCATGAAACTACCAAATTATTTATAATTTTCGAAATATTTCTTTATAAAGTAGTGGTTTTAAGCGCTCCGTTCTTCCAGCTTCGCTGGAAGAAGGTAAATAGACTTACATACACAGATAAATTAGTTTTTGTTATTATCTAGTAAATAGTTAAATTTAAAAAACCTGTTATTTATCTAGACAAGTTCTTGTACATTTTCCACTTTTTTACTATAAATGAATTATTCTTTAAACAACTTAACCTAAACAATCCAATCGGACCTTCTTTTCAGTATAATTTAAGGCCTGACCTGCCAGGGCTATCCGGTTTCTCGTCTCAGTAGGAGACCGTCTGATATTAATCAAAGCAAATAAATAATAAATTTAAAAATATTGAAGACAGAAAACGTTTTATATTATAATAAAAATGCAAAATTAGCAAGATCATTTTATAGTTTTGTTTCGCAAATAAAGAAAATAGTTTCATTAAATTTATTTATCAGTTTAAAAAAAATTGTAAAAATTATTGTCGTACCTTCTTTTCATAACGATACTTTATTGATATTCGCATTATGGGTTTTTGTTTTGCATGATAAGCTCAAGATGAATTACAATTACACCACAAAATTATTGGTAACGATGACAGAACATTATCTAATAAAACTTGGCACATATATTGCTATATCTACATTTACAATAATGAGCAATGTTTTCTTAAATATACAGCAAAATGGGGTCAATTACATTTAAATTACTTTTTATGTAGAACAATCAAATACAGTGTATGGAGGGTAATTGTTTAAAATATGGACAATGGAATCTTACAAGATACATTCGGTAGGTGTTAATTTAAATTTTATGTTGAAGTTGAATAAAAAAACTAAATTTCAAAACAATGAAAGAAAAAGAAAGGTTCATAGAACAAACATGTTTTACTAATATTTTCAATTTTCAGTATTATATTAGATTGTTGTATTATTGAAAATGGTTATTTTTATTATCTATACTGTCATGACAAAAACAGTTGTACAAAAATTAAGTACAGTAAATCAGTTAGATTTTTAGTCATTCTGAATATTTGTGAAGACCGTAACAGCACTAGATTTATTAATTAATAATTATTAAATGAGTTATCTCAATTTATGGAAGAGGCAACAAGAAGGAACACCATTCCTTTGCATTTAAAAGTGTTGCATTACAAACAATCTACTGCATGTTACATTACTACATCCTGTTCAGTTTTACATAATATTTGCAGGAAATATCATTTTGAAACTTTAGATTTAGATACTGAACCTGATTAAGAACTAGATATTCCATAAGTGCACTAGCCATTTCATTTGATCTCTGGTTGTATAATTCCGCTTTTGTGTTTTGCATTTTGGCACTATATGAAAATGAAAAAAATTGTAACAAAATGACTTACTCTACCCATGCATTTTGATGTAGTTAAAACTGCATTTTTTTCTTAACAGTTTACTAGTAACTCCATTTGTTTTTTAGAAGTGTTATTTTGATGTTACTACTTATTTTGCAGGTTATAACTATAACCTCACATTCTTCTTTTTGATCACAAAATGACATAAAATAATAATTGCAGTGTTGTCAGCTTTAAAATTAGAAATTTTTAGCATTGTATTAACAATATGAATCAAAATAATAACAAATAGTGCATTACGGCCCAAACGGAATACGAATTTAAACTACCATATTGTTATTGTTTAAAAAGATTTAACAATATGGTTATGATAACAAAGTTTAAAGAAAATCGACCTGAATGTCTATACTTTGTGACATTCAAAGTTTTATAAAAATTAAGTTTTTCCATTTTTAAATGCAGTAGATTCCACCAGTTAGGTTTGTTATTCTGAATAATTCGTTATTTATTTTAAAAAATTACCCAGTATTTATGTTCTAGGCACTGTAGTGGACAAATACGTAGAATTGTATAAACTTGGATCAACATTCACCTAGTTTGTTTCAATATAATTAAAAGTTGATTTTAAAACAAATTAAAATTAACTAATCTACAAGTTCAGAAACAATCTCGGTGAATAGATAACTTTTAACATTTCTAATACTCTTTGTAGGTACCTATTTCCACAAATTAGTCCAATACTAAAAATGTACTAAATCTATTTATCTAATTTTGTGCGCATTGAGGATTTTTATTATAGTATACTGTGACAACAGTTGGTTTAATTCGATTAACACATTCAATGGTTCAGATGGTCACTACATATATAAGAGAAATTATTACATTGAATAATCATTACTAGTTTTAAACTAGGCTAAAATAAAGAAATTCCTTCACAACCTTCTTTACAATACGCCTAAATTGTTTTCCTTTTTGATAGGTTTAGTTTATTTGGACATAAAACAGCTTTCACAAACAATATTATTGAAAAGAGTCCTGTAACATGCCTCAATCAATTTATAAGAATGGAATACATTTTTGAAACACATCATTGACCATGATATAAGATTTATAATGCAAGGCATTTTAACCAAACTTAAATATGTTTATCATTTAGGATGCATATATTTTTTACAATGGTAATAATTTATTTAAAGTATTTAATCAGAGTTTATCAATCACATTAACTAAAAATATCAAATTCTAATCAATAAAATTACCTATTAAAATATTATACCTCTCCAGCAACCAATCTGAATTATAACCAGCCCCTAGAAAATTTTAAATAACGTATTGCACCTTGTTGGAAAGGGATTTTAGTGTTCAGCAATGTAAAGTTTTTTTTTTAAATTGTTACAATCATGAGACGATTTTGCAATTCTCGTACATCTTTTTGTATGACTCCGTGGGTTATTTTGTTAATTTCTTCCGTTATTCTAACTTTTAAATTTAATAAAATATACTTTAGAAAAAAAATTTTTAATTACATACACGATGCCTATTAAAAATATATCCAAATAATGTGTAGTAACCATATAATTTATAATAAAATACCTACATTATCATGCATACATCAAAAATATAATATATTTCAGCCTTTTGCAAACCAAACTAATCTGGTCGTATTTTGGCATTTTTTTTATATTTTAAGATTTATGTACACATTCTTATTGGCATTTTTTAATGCGTATTTCAGTACAATTTAATTAATTTTTAAGTAGATAAATACATTAACAAAAGAACATTCATTACTGTCAAACATCAATATAGGTATATATATGATATAGTAGATTTTTAGAACAATATAAGACACAATAGGAACCAAAATTTAGAAGAAGAACAATGTATTAAATAGCTTTGTTAGATTTAATAAATTAAATAAATTTTTTTTATACCAATATTGGTTTAAACATTAGTTTCCTTTTTTGAAAACTTTCACAGGCAATTGGTTGAAACTAGTACCGTTTTTCATGTTAAGAAAAAAAGTTTATTTGATAGTTCACTAATAATTTTTCACCTTGTGCAGCTTTGTTTCGAAAATAAAAGTCACATTGTTTAATAAAATATTAACAAATGTTAAAGTAGTTTGAACACTAGTTTGACCTTGGGGTAAGTGACGTCATAAGGTCTGGAATTATCTTGGCAGTATTTGTCAGAGTGTCTGGCCATTAGCTGCTAAGCTACAGCCGAGGCCGAAACATCCAACCTCAGATGAAGAAATAAAATATCTTTTTACTATGTTTTTTATCTCAACACGATTTAAACATTCATAGAAAAAATAAATATTATTTTCTTGCATTTACCACAAACAAATTAGGAAGGTATTTTTTCCAGCGAATTTATTTTCCGATAAGTTGGTCAGCGGTCCGATATGTCAACAACAACAACCAACAATTATAACCATTAAGTTAAGTGAAAATTTCTATATTTGCTTTTAATTAGTGTATAAAGTTTAAATATGACGGAGAATACATTATATGCAACTGTAGAATTTAATGTTGGGGGAATCATAATAGGTGGAAATTAACTTTATAGCATAGACGTTCAGCTACCTTCAAGCGTCTTCACAGAGCTAACTTTGTGCTAGAGTGGCTGAACGCGCCCATTGTTTGAAGTTACGGTTCCCCAATCTTATTGGCTAGTTCATTTGAGCCAATAATATGTCATTAAATTGCCGCTTCGATTTAAATGCTTCAATCACTGTACGGAACCAAAATGTCAAAGACATGGTGGGGGTTGATGTGGGTTACAAACAATAAGCCGACGTTCCGTATCTATTTTACTTTTTCATCTGAGCATCCAACAAAGAAGAACCTCAGCTGACAATTTTGTTTGTGTATGTTGTTATTTGTACATGTTGGTACAAAGCACTTTTTGAACGTTTTGGAAACACGAAAGAGAACCAAAAACATATAATCCAAACAACAGTCACAACAAAGATAGTATCTATCGATTTAGAGGTTAGACGAGATGTAGATTTGTCACAACTAGTCAAAAGTCCTAAACCAGGGAAGCAAACCTAACCATTCCTAAAGTAATTCGTACATTTCAGCCTTTTGCTCGCAATTCTATTGCTAGCTTTTTTTGTGAAACAACTGCGCATGCCTTTCAGACTTTTGACTGCAACAAAAAGGCGCACAAAATTAAGGTACTCGTACATGTCAGCCTTTTTCCTGCAAGTTTATTTTGAATTGCTATAGGATTTTTACGATAAGTTGACCATGACGTCATTCCTAGTTAATTATATTGCCAACAAAGTAACTTAAAAATAACTGACAGTAGATGAGATTTACTTGTAAGAGCTAGGAAAATTAAACGTGTACAGATTGGTAACAATTCGCGCTGTTGCCACGAGCCAATTGCCACGCGTCATTATTGTATTGTACACGTTTGACATTTAGAATTAGCACAGCACTACCAGTTAACCTAGATGAAGGAAAAACAACTCTGCGTGACAACACCGCAAAATTTTATGCTCTGACGTCATTGTCAACTTATCGTAAAAATCCTATAGACCCAGCTGTAATATTTAATATTGGAGGGTTGTATGGAATAAACACTTTTACACTAACACTAAAGACATTAAATTATATTTACAATAACTGGATTAGAGTACAACACTTATTTACTATAAATAAATTATATTAATGCTGTATCAGCAACATAGTGAACTTGATAGTGAATATTAAACATTGAACCTTTCGTCTATTCTTTGCCGTGTATTTATTTACTATTTCTTGTTTATTCAACCTTCCTCACAAACACGATATGACTGTGAACGTGCCATACTATAAACAAACTACTGTAGTCTAGGCCAACAATATTTTTAATAAACAATTTAATTAAAAATACGAAATATACGGGGTGTTCACACCACACAGCTTTATATTGTTTATAAGCTTGGGTGCTTTTATAAGCAATACGGAGAAAGTCAGACTGTGTGCCACCCAGAGAAAATGGCGGATCTTGTCAAAGTCACATGTTCTGGAATGGTCAATTTGTGTGAAAATCCATGTTTTAAATGGATGAGTTCTATAAAAGGGAAGTGTTGCCAAATTAACGAGCAAAAAAATACTGAAAAAGGTTAGTCGCATAAGGAAGCACTTTTTCCAATATATTTTTGGTTTTCTTATGTATTTTGGGCCCCTTTATCACCCGTGTTGTACCCGAAAGATATGGAGGTCTTTTAACATATTTTTAGTTTGTAGTATTTTACTTCTTACAGTTGACGAAAAACTTTGTATTACTGATTTTTATTCTAACTTTATCTGTTAGTGATTTGTGTTACTCTGATCTGCTTTTATTATTACAAATACCATCGAGAAGAGTAATTCTACCCGGATTTGTATCTTCGTTGTGATTCCACAATACAAATTGCGATGAAGCATTGTGCATATCAAAATTGTAGAAATAATACAAGAACTTTAGTTAAAGGACGAAGAAGGAATTCTATTAAGTTTATTCCGTTTCCTAAACCAAGAAAATGTCCGAGCAGATGCCTCAAATGGATTGATATATGTGGCAACCAAAATCTAAATTTTGCCACAATCAACAAAACCACCTATATTTGTAGTGAACATTTCGTTCATAATTGCGTAGATCCAAAACCTTATTGTAATAATGAATCTACTGAAGTTGAGGAAAATGCAGAAATAACTCAAGTACAAGAACATGCTAGTGTCTCAGACAATCAATCTAAGAATTTCCCAATTAAACCCACTACAAATATGTTGGAACACAATTATAGCTCTACTAATTTTATAAGGCAAAGAAAAATGCTAAATAATAACAGGACAATATCTAATGATACGTGTATGTGTTGACAGCTGACATTTAGTTTTTCGTCAACTGTAAGAAGTAAAATACTACAAACTAAAAATATGTTAAAAGACCTCCATATCTTTCGGGTACAACACGGGTGATAAAGGGGCCCAAAATACATAAGAAAAACCAAAAATACAGGGTGTTTCTTAAGTAATCTAAAATATTATATGGGGCGCTTCGTTACTCAATTTTAAGACGAAAAGTTCATATAAACATGTGTGATAGGTGTTGTCGTTTATGAGATACAGGGTGTTGAATTTATTGTAATAAGTCAGTTCTGATTGTACGTGAAATTAATTTTTCCCGGTGACGCTACTGGTTTTTAGAAGTAATACGCAAAAACATGCTTATTCTAAGTGGCCTTTGAAATAATGTTGACAAGTGTCAAATTTGAAAACCAACGCAAAAATCGTACATTTTTATTTGATTGACTCTGTGTTTAGTTAATAACTATGCCAGTGTTTACTAATGTTGAAATGGCTAATATGCATTTTTTGTACGGATTAGCGAATGGTAATGCCTTAGAAGCTAGACGTACGTATGCCCAGCGTTATCCAAATAATCGTTTACCATGTTCAGATACGTTTACTAAGTTACATATTCGTTTACAAGAAACTGGAACTTTTGCTAAATCGAAGAATATTATGGACGACCCAGAACTGTCAGAAATCCCCAATTGGAAAACCAGATTCTTCAAATTATTGACCAACATCCAGAAACGAGTACAAGAAAAGTTGCAGATGAAGTAAATGTTAGTAACAAAACTGTTTGGAATATTCTAAAAGATAATTTATTGTATCCATATCACGTTCAACATTTGTTACCTACTGACTATCCATTACGCATACAGTATTGTCAATGGATTTTACGTGAAATCGCGAACAATCCGAATTTTGTGGCCAATATTCTATTTACGGATGAAGTAGGGTTGCCATCTCTAAATTTCGGAAAACAGGACAAAACGCGTGAAAACCCCGGATTTTAGAGTCTGAAAGCCGGACATGTCAACAAGATCTTTTAAACATATTCAATGTAAAAAAAACAGTCATTTATATATAACCAAATATATCTATTCTAGCCTAGCTCTAGCAGAATATAAACTAAATAAAGGCAGTCTTCTTAAATATTAAACAACAAAACAGAACATTTTTAAAGTTTAGACCTACATCAATGTAAGTTACATTAATAAAATTTTAAATCAAAATAATAAATCCTATACTTATTTTCATCAACTTAAAGTTTTGATTAACAACCATATTTTAAATAGTTTTTACCTACTCAATGAAAACAATCATAACTTTAACTACAAAAATAAAAAGCAATTATTGCACTCACAACACGATTTGTCTATCTAGCTATTAAAGCGTTTTCTTCAGCTTCTTGCCTTTTTACTTCTCAGTTTTTTGTATTTATCATTTTTTCCGATAGCTTTTAGAATTTCTTCCCTTTTTAAAAGTAATTTATAAAAATCAATGCAACTGTATTCTTGGAAATTGAATTTAATTTTAATTATTAAAGAAATTGTTTCTACGCTTAGTAAATTTCTTTCTTTAGTCCATTGTTGTGCAATTAATGAGAATACCCTCTCCACGTTGGCATTATGCGCCGGAATGCAAAAAAATATTGCGCAATTTTCAGCAATATAAATTCGCATTTGGCGTTTTAAAAAATGGTACCCAAAGTTGAATCGTGGTGTGCGAGCATCGATAGTGCGTGACTCGCGGGCGACACAATTTTTTTTTAATTTTTTTATTTAAAAACCCGGTCTACAAATGAAACCTTCCCCGGACGCTCCCCGGATGCTCTCTAAACTAGGACAAATCCGGGGAATCCCGGACGGATGGCAACCCTAGGATGAAGCCAACTTTTCTAGACATGGGATTATGAATTTTCATAATGACCACATATGGGCAGATGTAAATCCACATACCATAAGTGTAAAACGATTTCAACAAACATTTTCGGTCAATGTTTGGCTTGGCATCATCGATGATTATTTAATTGGACCATTTTTACTTTCTGTACGGTTAACCGGTGAGACATACCAACATTTTCTAGAAAATGAACTTCCACTTCTTTTGGAAGATGTACCTATTATTATTAGAAGGCGCATGTGGTTCATGCATGACGGAGCTCCTCCACATTTTTCAGTGATTGTACGCGAGTTTTTAAATAATGTTTTTCCAGACCATTGGATCGGGCGAGGATCTCCACACCCGTGGCCCCCTAGATCACCTGGACACAATCCTCTGGATTTTTGTGTGTGGGGATATTTGAAATCGCTTGTTTACACAACACTGATATTAAACGTACAAGATCTTCAAAATCGTATCATAGACGGCTGTAATGTTATTCGTAACAATCCTGGTATCTTCGAACGTATTCGACAATCCATTAGACATCGAGCGGATTCTTGCATTTTAGCTGGAGGTGGACATTTTGAACATTTGCTCTGAAATATATTATTTTTTCTTTATGTTTAACACATGTTGCTTGTAATAAAATAATAAAAAAATATAAATCAGTAGCGTCACCAAGAAAAATTAATTTCACGTACAACACCCTGTATCTCATAAACGACAACACCTATCACACATGTTTATATGAACTTTTCGTCTTAAAATTGAGTAACGAAGCGCCCCATATAATATTTTAGATTACTTAAGAAACACCCTGTATATTGAAAAAACTGCTTCCTTATGCGACTAACCTTTTTCAGTGTTTTTTTGCTCGTTAATTTGGCAACATTTCCCTTTTATAGAACTCATCCATTAAAGGTAACGTAACCTCAAATATTCATAAACTGTCAACACTTGTCAAATGACGAAAAAAATCTCTCAAATGTTGCGGCAATGTACGAAGGCGTGGTAAAAATTTGCTAGCAATCCAAAATAGACTTGCAGGAGAAAGGCTGAAATGTACGAGTACCTTAAGAAAATAACGGTTTGTTGTTTTCAAGGTCGTAGCCCTTTGACGTCACAAAAAAAAGGGACGAATCAAAGCAAGCAACTTTGACAACTTTTTTAGGATATAAATACAGCAAAAAAAAAATACAGGTGCTTTTTATCCAAGCAAAATAACGTTTTAAAATAAATTTAATTTCAAAGAGTCATATTTACAAATCCAATCAATTATTCGTATCTTTCATCACCAACAAATTAATTTAAAATACAAAAAATTTACACCAATTCTAAAATATTAATAATGCCTCTACTGTTAGCTGCAACGACAACATTAGAATTCTGTTTCCAACACACGGCCGATACAAATTCATTCATATCATCTTCTCTTCTTTCCTGTTCCAAAACCCCCTCGACCGCCTCAAACTTATAATTAAACAATTTTTTACTCAAACCTTTATAATAAACATAGAGGGCGTTATTTTCCGAGCCGCACGCCACGTAATCTCCGTCTGTAGCTAAACCCACAAAGTTTTTTTCGTTAACGTGACCAACAAACGATCTCAAACAGTATGGACTATTTATACTCCACATTTTCAATTGAGAATCCGTGGATGCGCTAACAATTTCTTCGCTGTTTAAAAACTTCACATAACTCACGGCTTTTTTATGTCCTTTGAATACGTTTACAGCCTCTTTCATGTTTCTTAAATCGTAATAGTGAACGCAGTGATCAGCACTACCGAAAGCTAAATGCGATGAGCTTTTAGGATTGAATTTGACGCAACAAACATTTGCTTTCGCTTCCAATGTAGCAATAGAATGTTCTTCGTTCAAGGAATACAGTTTAACTCTAGCATCGTCCGATCCGGATGCTATTAATCTGGTATCTACACAATTGAAATCTACGCTCCAACAACGCTTCTCGTGCTCTTGAAACGTTTTCGTTCTTTGTCCTGTAGAAGCGTCCCATATCGTCACAGTTCCTTCATAATCACTAGAAGCTAGAGTACTCTTGTGGTAAGTATGCCAACTGATGCAAGATATTTTCGATCTTGAAATCATTTCGATACAGGGATAGTGAACACTAACTATGTCTTTAATGACAGCACCATAATCGAACACCTTAAACATAACAATAGATTAATAAAAGTTACCAATTTTATGAAATTGATTGTGTTAACCTCTACTTTTTGGAAGTTCATCTTACTAAGAACAATAAATAACTGCACAGTTAAACTAAACTTCCACTATTTATTTGAAAAATTCGCTTTAAAATCAATTACAGCTGTTTCGCTATAACTAGCATCGTCAGATTGACATATTGAAATTACATGTTGTTTGTTTGTAACTAGGTGCTTGATGTTGATAAGGAGTTAAGGCTAGACCAAGTAAGGAAGTAATAAGACATAACAATATTAAAGCCTAGATGTTATTATCCCTAAGGGATTATCCTGGATGTATTTCCCTCTAAGATCAGTATAACTGTGCAATGATATAGAAAAACCAGGAAAAAACTATATCATGCTGATCTTTACAATAACTTAATATATTTATGTTACAATAATGTCTTATCTATGTATAAAATGAAGACTCAATCAAAGTAAACAGTTTAATAGTGGAGAACTTCCAAGATTTATTTGTTCATTAACTACTTTAAACTGTTGATCTGCTAGATGTCTTTTAATTTCAAGTTCTTCTAGAAAATCTAAATTTTGTTTTTTATCACAAATGTGTAGTATATGAATGTCATTGGTGTGTATAAGTGAGTTTGGATGTTCCAGTAGGTGTTTTTGCATAGTTCGACTTATCTGGTTGTTGTAATCTATATGCTCTTAAGTGTTCATTAAATCTTACTTCAAAATTTCTTTGTGTTTGACCTATATCACAGAGTATATAATAAAAACCAGAGTATCGACTCGCTGTCGGCACCTTTGATGTTTATAAGACAAGAGCGGCCATTTTTTGGGAGTATAAACCACAAAACAGAAAATTGGTTAGTCTGTTTTGTGGTAACCAATATTCTGTTTTGTGGTATAAGCTCAGGGTAGTACTAAAAAAATTGTTATTATAAATAAGACAGGTACTTGAAATTTTTCTTTATCGTTGAGATAATTGTTATTTTCAGAAAGTTTAGAAAAATAGAATTTGTTTTCAACAAGATTAATAATAGGTATTAACTAAACGTTGATTTATTTGTTTTTAAAAAAAGTAAAATTGGTTTTTTACGTTAAATAATTACATATAAATAGAATTTCTACGCAAAATAAATGACCGAATATGTATGTCTTACATTCAATTTTCCTCGTTAGTAAGGAAGGATATAAAAAAACACATCAACAGCTTTAACACTTATTTATTTCTTCAAATTAACAATTTATCTTTATTTTCATTACTTTTAAAATTTCTGTTGATACATTTAATGGTAGTGTATAGTCTTAACCTAAAATATAATATTTTAAAAACATAAAGTAATGAAAAATTTGTACAAGGATGTATAAAAGTTTCATTACTACTAATATTTAATATATAGTTTGAAGAACATGATCTTTTATTGCCAATTCTTCAAATAGTTTTTCAAAAATGTTATTTATTTTAGCAATAAATATAATAAAACTATTACCAGGCATTAAAATATTTCCATAGACACTATTATCTTTATTTCTATATGCTTTAAATAAACAGAATAAAGCTGAATCATCTAAATTTTCAATGGATTTAGAATAATGCTCACATTGTATGTTGTTGTAAACATTTTTTTATTAAATATCCACTTACAGAACACTGAGAAGTAGTATTTATTTTAATGTCATTTAATGTAAGTAATATTTATTCCGCATCTCCTTCGCAGTTTTTTGTACTTGAATTAAATAGTTTAATTCACTATTCCACACAATACAAACGCTACCACTGATTTATTCACATACAACCAACTGCCTACCTTAACCAAAACTAAAGGGGACGGCTATGGATACTCCCAAAGTGTCATGGCGATACCTGCAAATGGATGCTCCATATAGAGTCGATACTCTGGTTTGTTATATACTCTGTGCCTATATATACTGCATTACATTTTGGACAATTAATTTTGTAAACACCAGATTTTTTTAATTTTGGTAGTTTTGTTTTTACATTTAACAATTTTGTTCCAATACTATTTTGTGTTTTAAATGATATTAATGCTGATGTTGCCGAAGATATTATTTTTGAAATTGCATTGGAAATATTTCCACAATATGTAATACTTTTATAGCTTTTAATTTCTTTAGTTTGTTTTGGAAATATTAGTTCTAGTGACATTTTTTGTTCTTTCTTATTAATTAATTTATTTATCAAATGTATTGGATAGCCATTAGATGTAGCTATTTGTTTGATGATCTCAATTTCTTTATTGTAATTGATTTTAAAGCGAATTTTTCAAATAAATAGTGGAAGTTTAGTTTAACTGTGCAGTCATTTATTGTTCTTACCAATTTTATCTTTGAGGTTAACAAATACGAGGTCTGGCTATTAAATAAAGAGACTGCGTGCGCAGAAGGCTTTCTAGAGGGTAGGGTGGGAAACGAATGCAGCGTTAGATAGCTGGAAGTGTCTACTATTCCAGTACGAAAACAAGTTTTTGTCGTTGTAGTAGTATTTTTTCTGTAGAGGTTAGAAACCAACGTGTTTTTTTCTCGTGTCACGAAAAACACGTTAAATTAAAAAAAAAAAACTCCGACTGAGTGCTATAAGTTGTTGAAAGAGGCCTATGGTGAGAATTATCTATCTCATGCGCGTGTTTTCGAATGGTATAAAAAGTTTTCTGAAGGTCAAGAGAGCACCGAAGATGACCAACGTCCAGGTCGACCTGTCTCTGTTTAAACTCTGCAAAAAGTGACCAAAATAAATGAAATTTTGCGCGGAGATCGTCGTATGAGCATTCGGACACAGCACACCCTCCTAGCAGTTTAACTCTTATCGAAATTTATGGTACTAACCCTTACTGTGTGAAAGTTCATCTTATTCAGAACAATAAACAACTAAAATATGTCAATCTGACGATGCTATTCCGATAGCGAAACGGCTGTCATTGCATTTAAAGTATTTATAGAATAAATAGTGGAAGTTAATTCAACCTTTTAGTTGTTTATTGTTCTGAATTAACTCTTATCTACAATTTATATTATTGCGCCCACCCACTTGAGGGCGTATCTGTAGCGTGACGTTACAGTATCGCCCAATCGGAGGAAACGTGAACTGTCATCACATATTTATAAACTAATCATGATTTGTCATTTCATTTTTAATTGTTAACCGTTAACGTTTGAATTTTGAATTGTGTTTCGCCTGTGCTTTTTCCGTTGATTATCGTTAAATTGATTAATTAGTTATTATTTGTGAAAGTTTCTTCCAGTTTATTGAATTTTATAATTTAGTTTATGAACTTTTTAATTGTTTTCTGTATTATAAGAGAATTAGAGCAGTGTAAGTATTGTGTATTAATATTTAAATGTTAACAATTATTTCATAATTATATAGTGTAGCATATAATATCATAATATAATATTTTTTACTTTTTTTAGTATAATATAAGCAAGGCATCTCGTAAAAGAACGTGTTGTGTTCCTAGTTGTACCAATCAAACAAGTAAGAGGCATCGTTTCACCAAGGATCCCAACTTAATTAATATTTGGATGGAGAAAACTCCAAAACAACTTTATGACAATTATAGAGTGTGCCATCAAAATTTTGACCAGCAGTTTCATAACGCAGGATTTCTGAAAGAGTTGATACCCAACTCTACGTTTATCTGGTAAGTAGATACAACTTCAAGTTATATTGTAAATGAATAAAATTATTTGATTTCAGATACTTCAGTTATTCTACCATCATCCACAACGGTGTCTTTGGAAGCTCCATCTACATGTGGAGAAAAAGCCTGCAGGTTGATAAGTAGATGCACTATCTTTTTTTGGTGCAAACAAGTGAATAAAATAGCTGCAGGAAAAGACTCCAAATATGAAAAATATTTAAAGAATGCCTCCTACATTGACCCAATAAAAGTACAGGCGCACAAATCCTATATAAATAGAATCAACAGAAAAAAATCAATTTAATTTTTTATATTTCGTGTTTATTTATATATTTTTTATGTATATTTATTTAATATAAACTTGATGAACAACGTCGAAGTTTTCTTTAAAACCCAACTTTCCAAAAATATTAATAAAATTTGTATTGTTATGTATAGTTCTGTGTTCTGAGCTGCACGTACACTAGCGCTCGCAACATGAGGCGGGTGGGCCCAGTACTAATATATTAGATCTGATAATTAGTAGAAGAGTTAGCCTGCTAGAGGGTGTGCTGTGCATTCGGATAATTGCTGAGACTGTAAACGACGATAAAGGAACTGTCAGAAAATTTTACATGACGAATTGAACATGAAGAAAGTCTGTACTGTTGGGAAAAGTATTGGGAGCACTTAAAACCATAAATTGTTAATAAAACTTGTAATGTAAATCAGTAAAAACAAAATACATCATAACCAAACCTCATTTTTAAACTACGAATAAAGAATAGAAAGGAAGGAATGTTGTCATATTTTAATCTAGCAAATAATCACGACGGAAGTCGGCCATATTGAAGAACCAAATATGACTCATTCGAATCGTGACATTTGACATGTATAGTTTTTTCATGCTGTTTTATACATTATTTTCTGATTTAAGTAGTTAACCCAACTCTTGAATGGGAATTACTTTTCATCTGTAGGGTTCTATTTATCTGAATTATTAAAAATTAACAAAATATTCTAATGACAACCACATTGTTATCATAGACGTTCCTTTATTTTTTATATAGACCAACTAAGTCAACTATTTATAATTACCTGCTTAGAAGTTTTTAATCTAAATTTATATTCCTACAACTTTATGACAATGTATATTACTGTACAGATAATTACAAGCGGAAAACAGTTATTTTTTTAATAATTAATACGTGGTGTGTGACACCACTGGTAACCGGAAACTTCAAGTCAGCCATATGCAAGAACCATTGCGGACATCGTCAAATCGTATTATACTCCTTCCTTTTTATTATTTATTCGTAGAAATAGAATAGTAGTCTAACAACTTGAACTTTTCGAATATTGTAGCAGATGCATAGAACACAACATAACCGTCAAGTGTCAATAGTGGACAATATACGCATGCGCTAATACAGAATTTATAATGTAATGAAGTCTTGCATGAACGACAACATTTTTTTAGTGAAAGTGTAATTATAATGTAATGTTAATGGAATTATAATGTTCGTTGCATGAACCGGCCTTTATTTCTGATTTTATTGTGAATTATTGGTTTTATTTGTGTTATGCAATCATAAAATGTCGTCAGTAGGGTTTGTGAAAGCATTGTCAAACAATTTACCTACGAATAAATAATAAAAAGGAAGGAGTATAATACGATTTGACGATGTCCGCAATGGTTCTTGCATATGGCTGACTTGAAGTTTCCGGTTACCAGTGGTGTCACACACAGGGTATTATAAACTTATGTCTCGTATTAATTATTAAAAAAATAACTGTTTTCCGCTTGTAATTATCTGTACAGTAATATACATTGTCATAAAGTTGTAGGAATATAAATTTAGATTAAAAACTTCTAAGCAGGTAATTATAAATAGTTGACTTAGTTGGTCTATATAAAAAATAAAGGAACGTCTATGATAACAATGTGGTTGTCATTAGAATATTTTGTTAATTTTTAATAATTCAGATAAATAGAACCCTACAGATGAAAAGTAATTCCCATTCAAGAGTTGGGTTAACTACTTAAATCAGAAAATAATATATAAAACTGCATGAAAAACTATTTATGTCAAATGTCACGATTCGAATGAGTCATATTTGGTTCTTCAATATGGCCGACTTCCGTCGCGATTATTTGCTAGATTAAAATATGACAACGTTACTTCCTTTCTCTTCTTTATTCGTAGCAATTTACCAGCCTTAGACATTTTCATGGTTAGGTTAGGTTGGGTTAGGTTAGGTTTCAATGCAGCTAAATTTCGAAATGTAAAAGCAACTGCGTAAATACTTATTTTGTGCTTTTTGCATTAAAAAATGTCTAACTGACTTATTTTTATGAAAATCAACAAAAAATAAAGAAAAGAGATAATAAATATAAATAAAAAACTTCGCACAATCTCGCAGATACACTGTTTACAATAAAATGATGGCGCTTTCAATGACATATATGAGTAGTGACGTCAACAGTCGTTTACGCGGCAAATTTTTGAATTTGAATTTGAGGATGGAATAACTATGCTACAAAATTTTTTTAATTTAAGTTTTTTTGGTTTTTGGGGTAATTGATTGCTGCTCTGTCTTCCTGCATGATTTTGAAAAAAATGGAAAACACCGAATTGTTTAAAGCAATACATAACAAAATAAAATAAGCTTAATACATACCTTAATCCTTTTGGTAACGCCAGCAATCGCAAAGAATTCGTTATCTTTATCGAATTCAATGCTGGACACTATCGTAGAATTATTAAACAGATCACTGGAGTAATTAAGCGTAGAAAGAATACGTAACGAATTGTAAGTCGAAAATTTAATTAGGCTCTCTCTAAATTGGTCTAGACCAACATTGAAATCCGCCGCCGGTTTGGCCGTTTTATCGGTGGCATCTTTTCCGAAAAACACTTCTTTAGACCGATGGGAAAAATAACATTCGACGAAATCATCAAAGTACGCGTGCATACGTCTACGACGCATCGCCAAAGAAGTGTTGGAACGCGAACAAGTTTCATCTTCTTTCCGTCCGATGTTATCAATTATTTCGATCATCTCCTTTTTCATGGCGTTGACGGTGGACGCGTCCGTTTCGGAAGCACCGGCTGCCGTTCGCTCGACTTCTTCTAGCGTCGGACATTTACTGTGCACTTCGTTAATTTTCTTACCCACTTCTTCTATGTCTCTTTCGATAATCGCCACCTCTTTCGCGATTTGCGTTTGCCGTTCCCGCTTTTGCGATAGCAAGTGTTTAAGAAATTCCAACAACAGTCTGTTTTGCGCAGCACACGATTCCGCTTCTAAAAGCTGTTTGCGTTGCGTCAGGACCTCCAGCATCACGTTTACGTCTGGCAATGTAAGATTTTGCGATTCGCTGGCGACAAAATCTCGTAACCCTTCGGCGGCACTGGCGAACTCTCCAGAACTATCTCTTGTCAAACCGAGAGCCTCGTAACCGTTCATGCGTAATTTGTGTTTTTTAATAACGTCGCTCAACAAAAAATTGGGAAATATCTCGTCTACGGTTAGGGTGGAATTACATTTGGGACAACGTTTTATCGCCTCTATCGATTTTACGATACAATTGTAGCAATAAGTGTGACCGCATTTGGTGACGTGCGCCTCTTCGATGAGATTAAAACATACCGGACATAAAAAATCGGAGTTTTTCTCGTCGAATGTTGCACTTGCGGTGGGGCGTGGTCGTTTCGGGGTGCGAATTGATGGGCGGTTAGGGGGTATGTTGGAACCGCTGTGGGAGGAAGCAGAACTACTTCTACCATCGCGACTAGTTGCCATCGTTGTGATGCGATGAACGTGTAGGTATGGTTATTAAATCACTACCGACCTGAAACAACCAAATACCGTTTGAACCATGTTCACGTTACAGTATCTACTACAATCAATGATACATCCAATAACAACGAGGATATAAAATAAGAGTGTTCTACGCCATACAGTGGA
Source organism: Ophraella communa (assembly GCA_035357415.1). Taxonomy (NCBI): domain Eukaryota; kingdom Metazoa; phylum Arthropoda; class Insecta; order Coleoptera; family Chrysomelidae; genus Ophraella; species Ophraella communa. Next base: position 8,882 of record CM068986.1, on the reverse strand, counting down.
CGGCTAATTTATGGAATATTATCATTATTTCGAGAACCGTCGAGTTTTGAGGGTAATCCCGAAACAGGTCGATTTTTGTTATAAAATACCCATGTTATAACGTACATGGAGTAAGGATGACGTCACCGGTGTAGGTGTAGTGACGTAATCGTTAATTTTTGTAAATAGAAATCGGTATAATGCGACACCTCATTTGAAGGAGAATTTAATTCTCTATTTAACGACATTACATTTGTAACTAAAATATTTTTTTAAGGGTACAAAAACATTTTTTTTCATTTAAATTCAACCAAATTACAACTAATGATTTAATTCGTAACGTACCTTAAAGTAACCAAATTAGGCATAATAAATATTTTAAATTAAATGTTCGAAATGCCCTCCATCGGTTTCTTGACAATATGCGAATCTACGGACACATTCATCAAGTACATTGCGGAATTGCGGATGACTTCTGGAGTAATGAGACTCATTTCATGCCTAATTCTATCTTTTAAGTTCTGTAAATTTTGGGGTCTATTGACATAAACTTTTGATTTTATGTAACCCCCCAGGAAAAAGTCTAGAGGTGTTAGATCTGGCGACCTTGCTGGCCACTCTATAAAACCTCGTTTTCCGATCCATCTCCTGGGAAAGCAATTATTTAAAAATTGACGTACTTCACGTGCGTAATGCGGAGGGGCTCCATCTTGTTGAAACCAGATATTGTCACTAGGTAAATTTGCATTATTGCCATTTGGATACATGTTGGCCAAGACTCAAAAAAGTTAAATAACGTTCTCCTGTTAGATTTTCTTCAAAGAAAAAAGGGCCAATGATTCTGTCATCGATGATCCCTGCCCATACATTCACTTTCTGAGGATATTGCGTGTGTGCCTCAGTCATCCAATGTGGGTTTTCTTGACTCCAATACCTGCAATTTTGACGATTCACGGTACCATGTAAAAAAAATGTGGCTTCATCCGAAAAGAGGATTTGATTGATGAAACGTGGATTGCCGATAAATAAATCCTGCATAATTTCAGGTGTAATTTCTGGTGTAGTTGAATTTTGTAGGGATGGTATTTTTCTTTTTTTAAAATACGTAATACCGATCGTTGGGAAACTCCAGCATATTCACCCATTTGTGTTGAACTACTGTGAGGATTGTCATGGACATTTAATAAAACATCAAGTTTCACATTGTCTTCAATTTTAGGACGCCCAGCGTTTGGAATATGTTTAACGTGCCCAGTCTCTCCAAATTTTCGGACTATTTTACTTACTATTGATTGGCTGATGGGTCTGTCTGGATATTTTGCTTTGAATAAATTGCATACCTCGTTCTGTGTTCTTTTTTTATCTCCACATCCGCTAAGAATTAATATTTCTATGCGTTGTGTTTCATTTAGGTGAGCCATAATTTAGTATTCAAAAGTAAAAATTACAATTGACAACTGATGACAATTCATAAAATCAAAAAATATTTACGACAATAAATATTACAGTAACTATGCCAATATCACTTGCTTGACAAAAAGTTTCAGTGTTTATGAGATAACTTTTTGTGTCCATTATTATTTTTACTTATTTTTGCTTTTTTAAGTATTTATTTCAGAAAGTCATGGCAGGAACCTATGGATGGCATTTGGAACATTTAATTTAAAATAATTATTATGCATAATTTGGTTACTTTAAGGGACGTTATGAATTAAATCATTAGTTGTAATTTTGTTGAATTTAAATAAAAAAGAAATGTTTTTGTACCCTTAAAAAAATATTTTAGTTACAAATGTAATGTCGTTAAATAGAGAATTAAATTCTCCTTCAAATGAGGTGTCGCATTATACCGATTTCTAATTAAAAAAATTAACGATTACGTCACTACACCCACACCTTACTCCATGTACGTTATAAGATGGGTATTTTATAACAAAAATCGACCTGTTTCGGGATTACCCTCAAAACTCGACGGTTCTCGAAATAATGATAATATTCCATAAATTAGCCGTCCACTGTATAAATAACCCACACAATATTCTATGTCAAGCGACTGCGACGGTGAAGAAACTACTGCCAGAGAAAGCAGAAATCTGCCTTACCTCCAATTTCAATTTAAAAATTTAACCTTTTTAGATATCGCCCTCCATTTTGCTTTTGTGATGTACTGAATTTAGCGTCTCTTCAACATTTTTGTTGTAAAATACAATATCTTTGAAATGAAAATAACAATTTGTAGTCGCGTCAACGCCTGCGGAAAACGGCCTGCTGTCGGGGAAGTGCTGCAAGTCGACGGATCGGGTTACGGTTTTCCCTCCCACCGAAAGTAACATTGCTGCAGCCCAAAGTGTACGCAAAGAATTTCAAACTTGATAAAAGCAGGGCTAGAACCTTATCTCCGAGAGTTTTCTTGAGAAGAGTGCCAAAAAACAGTTGTGTGGGGCGGTGGTTCTGAATTTCACGTCGGAAACAACTTCCAGCACACCTGAACCTAACCCTAAATGTCATCTCCGGGGGTTTTCCTGACACAATCAAAACAGGTCAACCAAAAATCATGTTGGTGGGGTTTTTGGCCAGCTGAATCCAAATATGGCATCGGAGAACACCCTACTGGCACCTGGTGCTCCGAAACCAGGGGTAGAACCTTATCTGCGAGAGTTTTCTTGAGAAGAGTGCCAAAAACCATCCGAAAATCATAAGAGGGCAGTTGTGTGGGGCGGTGGTTCTGAATTTCACGTCGAAAACAACCTCCAGCACACCTGAACCTAACCTTAAATGTAATCTCCGGGGGTTTTCCTGACACAATCAAAGAAGGTCAACCAAAAATCATTTTGTGGGTTTTTTTGGCCAGCTGAATCCAAATCTGGCATCGGCGAACAGCCTACTGGCACCTGGTGCTCCGAAACCCGGACTAGAACCTTATCTCCGAGAGTTTTCTTGAGAAAAGTACCAAAAACAACCCGAAAACCATAATAAGGCAGATTTTTGGTTGACCTTCTTTGATTATGTCAGGAAAACCCCCGGAGATGACGTTTAGAGTCAGGTTCTGGTGGACCAGGTATTCGGAGGTTAATTTAAACATTATATTCGTAATCAGCGGCCTCGAAAACCCCCCGAGTACCCGATTCGGGCCAGTTCTGACACTTCCTTATCAAGTTTGAAATTCTTTGCGTGCACTTTGGGCTGCAGCAATGTAACTTTCGTTGGGAGGAAAAATCTACCCCACCACATTTTATGATAATCGTTTTTGGAAGAGAATGCAGAAAACCGTTCACTTGCACCACTTTACCGACAGTTCGCAGGCATTGACGCGACTATTATGAAACTTTAACTTATTTACTTTAAATGCGACACCCTGTATGTTTTTAATACATACACACAAAATTTGGAAGAAAAAAACAAGAAATTAGATGATTATAAAAATGAAAAAAAATCAGTTCAAATGTTGAAAATGCTGCCGTTCGCCTCCTTACATAAACACGTAATGTTAAATAACCCCAAAGAATAAAATCTAAGAGGTGGAGGTTCAGAGAACGAGCGGCCCACTCTATGAATCCTCTACTTCCAATCCATCGATTTGGAAAATTCATTCCCAAAAAATCCCCAATCCTAGTGTGGTTATTTAGTAAATTTACTCTTCATTAACGTGAATCTTTTTTATAATCAAATTTACTTAATCAAAACTAAACTATTTGGTTTCAGGAAAAAATATTTGAACTGACAACACTGCGCTGCTGCCTGCGGGTACATATACCACCAGAAATTATTGATACAGCTCCAGTAACATCATTATTAAAGAGTTACTTCATGAAAGAAAGATTCAAAGGACTGAGATGGTCTAAAAATAGGTTATGATAGTTTTATACACAAAACACTAATGTTTTATATATTCAAATAATGTTCTGTGGGTTACAAAATTTAAAACATTGTGAGAGTTGAGAAAAAAAATACTCCAATTTAACCATCGCCTAACTATTAGATATTTGTATAGTTTTATTTCTGTCTTTGGAAACATGCTGAAGAAGCATTGTAATATTTTCAAGCTTATACAGTGGAAAATTTTTAACTTCACTGAGTTTGTGAAATATTAACTGACAAATTGATAATAAATACCAAAGACCCCTAAATAACACGCACCTGATTTGACTTCAGTAATAAACAAGATAAATTTGGAATCATACAACTAACTAAGTTGTTATCTTTAATTACTATATAGATCTATACCATGAGATGAATCTTATTTCAATAAAAAAATCTATTTAATCAGCATAACAAAATTACAGTGCCATTAGATGTCTTGATTGAGGCATATAGAAAGAAAACATATTATCATTACCCTTCAAATATCAGGTTAAACCATAAACCACATAAAAACATTAAACAGACTACTATTTAATAAATTCTTGACAATATTTAACTTTTGGGAGCTTTAAATTTAATAAAATCTCCAGCTCAACATAATTTGCTATTAATTTTCTTATTCAACATATTTCTAAAAAACCAGAAAAAGAAAAATTAAAATGGGGATAATTATAACTACTGTTTTAACATGAAATGGTATTCAAAATGTTTCAGGTCAGGTGATGCAATACCAAAAACATAAACTGCTATAAATGATACTTAACAAATATAATAATTTGTTAAAATTAAATAACAATTTACCAATTTAATGAAAAATGTAACAAAAGGCATCGTTTTATAAAATATATTCATAAAACTGTGGTCATTAATTGACAAAAACAGCACTTTATTATTATTTTTTGGGAAAAAATACTGCAGACAATGTATTTTAGTAAATAAAATAATTTTGCAAAAAGCTTAATGAATACCTACTTAGGAAATAAAAAATTAAATATTTCCCAAAAATTAATACATTATAACTTTTTGTGGTTATTGTAAAATAAGGAGCAACAAAAAATATTTTAAATAGATTGTCTTATTCAAAAATAAATATAAAAAATAAACTATTTTTTCAATAAACAGTTGCTCTAACCAAGTTATCTACTACTGACAATTATTTTTTATAAGGCTATAATTTGATTTCTTATTTTTATGATTATAGTAAATATTTCTTTACCTAGCCACCTTTTAGTTTTAAATATAAATACTTGTCAGGTTACTGAAATTGATTGTAGTAACCTTTACTTTGTGGAAGTCCATCTTACTAAGAACATTAAAAATAGAACTTTTGAAACAAAACTTCCACTACTTATTTAAAAATTTACTTTTTTAAACTCAATGACAACTGTTTTGCTAAAAACTAGCATCATCAGATTGAGATATTGAAGTTACAAACAAACAAAATGTATGTCAATCTGATGATGCTAGTGTATAGCATAACAGCTTTCATTGAGTTTAGAGAAGCAATTTTTTGTCAAGTTATTATTATTTGCTTTCAAAATATAAACCTTTGATTTGATATGTTAATACCTAACGATTAGTAACTATATAAAAATAACGTACTTACAATTTAATTTGCTCCAATAACTTTCCTCCCGATATTTCATTATATTTGGCAGCTGCTGGAGTCAATGAGACCTCATTATTATTTTCATTTGTGTACACTCCCAAAACCAATCCTTTCTATTAAAAATTACTTGATTAATTACATTTTTTATGTAGAACCTAAATACTTACATGAGTACTTCCAACTGTAGAAGAAAACCTTATAAACTTATTGATATGTGAACATAACCTAATATATTTAATACGCTGTGAATACAGACCCATACTTTTAAATGAAAAAAATTAAACTAAGGTTAATCTTATTGTAAGTAATTAATACTTTAGAATATAAAATCAATTTTGTACAAATTTGTTCAATTAAAAAATGGTCACCAGGGACCTAACAAAAATTGATTTTTGACATCTGTTGACATTTTAATTTTTAATTTTCCATAAATTTCTTCTTTTTTATTAAAATTGGTCTATTTCAACATGCAATTCCTATGATTTCTTGAATTATTTAGTTTGAAAATGTGTTGATAGTATGTACTATTTTAGTTATATTCTATAAAACACTTTATAGTAAGGAAGTAAAAAACTAATAAGCTTATTGTCTACATGTATTTCGTATGCTCAATGTTTTGTCACGATAATAAATACGTTTTATATAATGTTATTAGGTAAAACTGGTCGCAATATAATTTCAACTAAGCTGGAATCGTTTTTAAAACAAATTGGTTCATTTGTGAAGTATTCGCTAAATTCTCGGAGAGTTCTAAATTCTGGAGCAATATTGTTCAAATCAGCAGTAAGGCGAATTCTCATATTCGATGTTCTTTCTATTCCAAAATTATAGAATTCATTTTGATACTTGATGGTTAGTGCCAAATAATGTTTTTTACTAGGTCTGAATAAGAAAGCACCATCTATCAAATGTTTTAAGAGACGTTCAGCTCCTTTTCGATCGGTGTTTCTAAAGAATCGTTCATTGTTGTAATCAACTGAAAGGCAAATAAATAAAATTGTAACAGTTTTAGTATCTATAAAAAAACTCATGCAAATTTCTTTAACATATCTTTACTTTTTCAAAAAGATAAACTACATCTTAAGAAATCTTGATTTCAAAGAAAGAAGATCTGAAATATCTTTTCGATACAACTGCACACATTGATGCAAAATAATCTCAATGAAACACAACATGCTTTCAACTGGAACATAAGCAAATCAAAAAATGCACGATAATGGCTTAGGTTAGGTTAGGTTAGGTTAGGTTAGTTTCCCTGTAATATATTATGTGCGGTAAAAACAGTTCAAGCTTGAAATTACTGGATAAGCATAGAAAATTGGAATGCCCACCTGATCGGTGAGTAGGTAGTCCATCCATGGCGTTTCTGTTTGTTAAATTATCATCAAAACTCTTCATAATCCTTTGATCGGTTTTTTTAAATTTGAAACAGTTGGTTTCTGTTTTAATTTCTTCGTCGTCTCTAGGGATAGGAGGTAGTGGTCGATTTTTGTATTTTTCTAATGCGTCCTGTGTAGACGGATTTGAATGAATACTGTGTATATCGTGATTTTCATAACGCATAATTTTTTTCGATATAAAGTCAAAGATACCACCTGTCAATTTTTGTTCAGTTTTTTTTGTATATTTGTTTTCGTTAGACTAAAATATAAAGAGGCCGAACTTAGAATGAAGGGCTCAACATGTATTAATTTGTAAACTATACTATTTATCCATGAAAAATGGTACACTCAGAATCAATAAAGTTATGTTATATATTTTATGTAACATAATATTTATGCAAACATGGCTTCTTTCAAACGGGCTTGGAGGCACTCCTTCGTACCGGTGATATTTTAAAATGTTTAATCCAACAAACTAACACAAATTTAACAATTTATAATTCTATTCTAGAAACAAGACTCAAAAAATACCCAAACAACACTTTTATTCCTGTTGGGTTTATTTTTAAATAAAATTTAGGTCTTCGGCTTAATTTCGTTTTTATTTTTATGACCAAAAACACAACTCGACCATAACATACATCGTTCTGTCCAAAAAGTCACCTTTCTGACTAACCATGGAACATTACTCAACTCAGAACGCAAAAGTAGGATAGAACATAAACATCTCAAAATAAATGCTAACATTTCTTTCACATAATACAATAAATATTACAAAATAACTCTGTTTTCATAAACTTTGGGTATAGGGAAAAGGTGTTTTAGATAATCATGCAACTATCATCTTTCGAAGGCAATGTTATCATAATGTTATTATTTGAAAGATACTCAAACTATATTCCTATCTAGGTAATTCTTTATCTAAAATTTAGAATATCTCTCTATTTAGTGCACTTGCTATGACTCATCAAATTAGATTGTACCTACTTAACGTGAACCATCGTTATTGGCTACAGTATAAATTTCGTTAATAAATATTTAATTTTTATGTAATTAAACATGCTCACCAGATAACCTTCTTCCATAACAATGTCTTCTGTATGAATGAAAGCGTTATTTGAATTATATGGCTTTGATAATTCTTTATTCAGCGATAATTGAACATAACTGAAATCTTTTGGTGATACTGTCTGCTGCTTTTCCTCTATCGGCATTGCCGTATTCGTATGTGATAAATGTGTTGACTGAACCTCTTTTTTTGGTATCGGTATTGGTTTCCTATTATTGTTACTTACAGAAATATCTTTCAAATCTGTTGTTCTTGGTAAAGATATTGGTTTTTTTGGGATTGTAGATTCAGTAAAAGAATTATTATCTATCGTCGGTAGTTTAGTGTTTTCTCTTGCTGTAGGTGTTAAAAGTATCGGTTTTGGATTCAAATTTAAAATATCGCTGTCTGACATCAAGGATTTTTGAACGTCCGATGGTTTCTTTGAATTTAATACAATCGCGAGTTTATTCTTAAAATTATTTAATTCCAAAAATCTTTGATCCTTAACATCGCTAAGAAGTGTTACATTGGTTGATGTTGAGGTTATTTCTAACCGTGTGTTTTTAATAAGTATTGAAGGGTCATCTTTAACTTGTTCTATAAATCGAGACAAAATATTTCTGGTTGTAGCAGGTAATTTCCATTGAATAAGATGATACATAGATAATTCCTACAATTAAAAAATATACGATATCAATAATGTAAGTTATTATAATTATAAATGAGTCTGTATAACTGTCATATTCATTACTTTATTACTTACAAGAAACGTTTCTCCAGTTATGTCCCTGTCTTTTAGAACTTCAGCAATGTTGCCAAAGCCACTCTGCAAAAGTGAAAAGAACTAATAGTTTTGTAAGAAAACCAAAAGAGACGATACTGATGTAATATTTATAGAAATTTTGGGCTAAAATGTAATAAATAATTATCAATAAAGATTTACTTGCAACGAATTTAAATCAGTATACCAGCGTCTAGTCTAGTTTTGAATGTTAACATT